>JABFPM010004318.1:0-12830 GCA_022817325.1 Idris sp. 1 HC-2018 | reverse complement strand
GATAACGATCGCAGGCCTCTTAATTAAGCTGCACAAAGAAATCGTGTCAACTTTTGATTTTCCCTCAACGTTTATAATTTTCAATGAAAGTCGGCTGCAGATACGTCTTTTTATTTTTATAGAACAGAAAAACAATGAAAGTCTGCTTCAAATCAGGATTTTTTTTTCATAAGAACAATGAAATTATATTTTTTGTGCAGTTCACTTTTTGCAAGAAAAATACTGCAATTTTTTTTTATTTTGTAAGAAAATAAATATGTACCGCAAATTTTGTTTATTGCAATCCACTTTCTAAAAACAATACTGAACAATTCTGTCGGAAGAAATGTTTGATGTAAATTAAAATTTTTCGAAAAAATTATAGGCGTGTCTCCTGACAGAACACAATTAGAAATAAATTTGGCGCATAATAAATGGCGCCATTTTGTAAAACGTCCGGACTTTGACATTTATCGGGCTGGATAAAGCCGCAGCTATTTACATTCATTACACCGAGTCAACGACACCAAAAAATCAACAAGTTTGACCATAAATACAATTTCGCCGGTGGCTCTACATAAATAGCGGGGACATATTGCCGCAGAAAGAAGGCCCTTATTAATGCGGACGAATATGTTTAAAAAATGTTCCTGCTGAAGAGAAAAAAGCCGCACCACCTCACGACAAAACGAAAATGTTAATTGCCCGTGTAACATGAATCTCGTTATAATTGCTGAACGGTTGATGCAAGCAGCGACGACAGAAAACTTTTGCAGACTCTATTCTATGATATTTGAAATTCATTTTACGGCGCTCGCGTGAAGAGCTCTGATTCGATTTTATGCGGGATCGCAACGCGAGACGAGCCGCATCGCGTAAATAAATTTGCATGCTTTTGCATAAATGTTTTGATAATTGAGCCGTTTGACTAGCGTTGATCGGGAGTATATTTATGAAGCGCATTAACCCACAATATTAATGCGCAAAAATTACCTTCATTTTTCCGACGAATTTTTAGATAACAATTTTGTTCATATACATAAAATATATATAAGCGGCTCCGGAAGGACGGCTGAAATATTGGGCGTTGTATTTTTATTCGAAGGAGCGCAGATAAAAGAGATTTATAGGTGCGCGCAACTCATATATGCCGCGTCTCTTGAATGCGTCATTATGGCGGGCAACGAGGGCGCGCAAATACGCCGAAAAGTCGAAAAGAACGAGTGCTCGTTGAGGAGATGATACAGCGGCAATATCAGCGACATTTGTATAATAACGTTTATGATGAAGGATCGCGACTTCTTGGCAGCGTCTTTTGCGATTTGTGTGTGTGTTGCGGGTTCGGGAGGTCGCGCCACTCGAACTCAAAGCCTTGCTCCAAATGTTTGGAGTCTCGCCATTAAAAAGTCGAGCGAGCCAACGCAGACAAGTTGATTTGTTTCCCTAAATCATGCACTCTTTTTTATAGTGCGCCGCGCTTATTTCCAGTGGTCCTTTCTCTTGCGCGCGTTATCCTGCTGCGTCAGCGACGTATTCTTCTTCCGGGTTTGACGCGCGTGTTTTATGGCACGTCTTGGAAATAGTCGAAATACACACATTTACATTTTTTTTCCTTTCCATGGAAATGATGCTTGGGAGAAAAATGCCGTTTTTTCCTTAATGAATTGAGCGGCACAAATTTATGGTCTTTTTCCTGATGCCTCATTTTGATTGTCGAACACAAAAAGCGGCTGATTATTATCGCAATAAATTTTCCCAAGTTATTTTTAATTCCAAATTTATTTGAGTTTGTTTCTTTGTTCAAAAACCTTTAAAGTTCACATTCAAATTGATTAATTCTAATTAATTTATTTAAATTAAAGGAGAAAAAAGATTCCGAGTTTTTTTCCGCTGAATTTAAAATGCCTCAGTTGTGGAAAGTCGATTTAATTAATTTGCAAATTCCAATTGCATGTAATGAACGATTTTCATTTTCAAGATGCACACAACACACCGAGTACAGCTTGTTCAATTCATGTTTGTTTTCCATCGTCTAAATCAACGCTGCAAGCATAATTTTTGATGAGATTTACGAGCAAGATAATTTATGGAAACAGTGAATTTCTGTCATCTTATACGAAAGGCGAAAGTCGATGCTTGTGCGGTGTACGAAGGGCGCTCTTGTTTGTCGTGTGAAATTAATTAGTTAATTAAGCACACGTTGCGACACACTGTCCGTCCAATTAAATCTGAGACATCCAAGCAAGTCCCGAGCGATTATATTTCTAATCCAAAAAGCACTTGCACAGGCCATGAATTAGTCGCGCAAATAAAAATTGCATTAACGTCTTGTAATAAATGATGCATTTGCTGTTAAACAAAATTTATTTAGCTTTAAGCTGACATTTTGAAACAGAAACTGCTTTAAATAAAAATATATGTCGTTAATTTTTAAATGATTTTTTTAATTAAAATTCTAATTCATTTGTTTTAATTGACAAAATTAATTGCATTAATTTATCTAAAATGGAATTAATTCCTTTCATTCTTTTGGCTCGTTCTTGAGTGACACACGTGTCGCGGCATCTCAAGCTGTTAATGAATTGATTAATGTGCGTTGACGATTTCTTCTAAAATTGTTTTTATACCTTCGCGAGGAGTCGATGTTTGCTGGGCCTTGACTTATGGCGTGGAAATATTCTTCAAACGCAATTATTAACACGCTTGCCGCGTGTCAATTTCTTCTCGCATTCCGATTTAATCTGCGAAGCACAAGCATGTATCGTGAGATTAATGTTGCAGTCTTGTGTTCGATACAACTTATTGATTTGATTGATTCCACTTAAGTGTCTCATAAGTTTTTTTATTTTTGTATTTGTACTTATTTTTTAAAATGTTTAACAAACATGTGAATTGAATATATCTGTAACTAATGTTAGATTATTTAAATTTTAATTTAATTCAACGATGCTAAATATATTAACTATTGTTTTCTTGTTCTAGGTAAGTGGACTTGAGAAATCTTGTCTAATTCAGTGGTTGTAAGTAAAGCACATTTTGTCTAAAATACCAGCTCTTAGAATTTTTCAAAATGTAAGTTTTTCAGAAGTTTTCACACTAAAAATGTAAAGTTTGTAACCTCTGAAAACTTATGAAAATTTACTGACAAGTTTTACCAATGAGTTTTCAAAGTTTTTCTTAATTTATTATTTTAAAATGATTTATAATCGAAATAAAAAGCTGATTAATCAAAGTTGCATGATAAAAGAATGCGCGAAAAATGACAATGAAGATCGACCAATAAGGTGTAAGCTTCGCTAACATACTGAACGTGACGCGCCACGGGGGTGGTTCCCCGTAGAGGCCAGAGGAAACGAAAGGGTTGGCAAGGGACAGAGCGATTTGTCCCGTCTGTTAATTAGTGAAAAAACGGAGTATGAATCTCGAGCGATCGTATATTACTGCTCCCGTAATAGATGGGATTACAGCTGCTGCGTTAAATTAAACCGACCGGCCGCGGCTGTACGGCGCGGTATGTAGATATAGGTAGACGAAACACGGGGTTGCGCGCCTCGCAGTATTATATATACACACACGAAACAGCAGTTATACCAGGCCGCTCGTACAAAGCTCTTCTATGTACTAGATCTTACTAATCCAAACATCATTTAATATTTAACCAATTTTAATTCGCCGCGCATTACAGGCCTTCGCCAAATTGAATATTTGTCTTAATAAAAAGCGATAAAAAGTTTGCCTAGAAAAAAATGTTACCTCTCGACGACAAGCAACACTTTATATTTTTTTGTAACAATTTTTTTCTCTCAACTTTTGAAAGAAAATATTTTCTGAATAGGACAATTTTCATGATGAAAAGCATGCGTTACGCTAGACGTTTATGCAGTGCTCGTATAGAACGCCACTCTGTTACTTTTGTACTGCCAGTTGTAGGTAGAGAGTGTGCGCACCCCGGAGACCTTGATGTACGGTCCTGCACCGGCAGTACGTCACTCGGAGTGGAGCGTGTCTTGCTTAACGTTTTGCAATGTTATCTAATCGTATTATATTACAATTCCCATTATTTTAGTAATTAAACACACACATACACAGAGAAAGTTGCGTAACAAAAAATCATTACATATGATTTAAAGAGCGTCAATTATTTATTGTACGTCGAAGCTTTTCTTCTAACTGTATTTGCAAATGTAAATCAGCTAATTACGAAATCAGCTTGATTCTTTTTGTTCTCTCTCTTCTTTGTTGCGTCTTTTTACTGGCGAATATAGATAGTGGAAGAGAGGTAATTCTGGCTTTCTTGGCGCCCGGAGGCGATACAGGAGTTCTAGTGGTAGACATACCCCTTGCTCGAGCACAACCCTTATGGAGGGTGGAACGTGGCGGGTGAGTGGAGAGCAGCAGCAGCGTGCTGCCCGCACCAGGCGCCCCTTCGCATATTTCACCGAGAATTTACGAGCCTCGATACGACAGGGAAATTGCAAGAATGGCGGAGTAATCTATCTCTCCTTGCCTCCACGGACTCTCTTCTTTTACCGGGTTCCCTCCCACATATATATATAAAAGTTCCGCTCTTTTGCTTTGGACTCCAGATAAAGGAATTTGTCCTTATGTTTTGGCCTAATTGTCCCCGACCATGTGTCCTCTGAGAAAATATTTTTTTCTTCTTTCCTTTCCGTCGAGTCAGCTTCTAATAAGAAAAGGTCACAAATCAATACAGTTATTGGCCGATAAAATATAATAAATTCACTGCAAAATATTTGGCTCGACAAATTGGCCACATCTGCCGACGACAGGCTGATATTTTTGTAGCCAGTGTGATTCATGCATAAATATAATAAAGTTTCGCGTCGCCCTTTAATTCTCGTTTGCGGCTTTTCGCGTCGTTGTAATAATGAACACTGCGCGGAGATCATCGCTCGGGTCTCGCGAGACTCGTAGTGAATATGCGCGTCCGATGAAATGAAAACGTTCGAAATGGCGTGCATTTAAAAAGCAACGAAATCACGTGTTCCGCCCTACGTGTCCCAAGGCGCGACTGCAATTAAATCGGTGAAACAAAGACCGGGGGTGGAAACCTTTTGAGGGTTCGCAGCTGTCGCTCTGAAAAACCTTTTTGAACTGTTGTTGTACAATGTTGTAGTTGAATTTCAATTAAAAATTCACAGCGGAGAACAAAAGTGTTTGTAGGTTTGTGTACTTGTGGGACGAAGCTGAAAACAAGAATATCAATGTTAAAGTTGAAAACGCCACTAAGATAATTGAACTGATCGAACGAAAACAAAGTAATCAGGCTTAAAGTTCCATTTATCATGGGAGCTTATCTGGGGTTCTGATCGAATAATTTATGTCTTACAATTCTCCGGATAAAAACCACTAATCATGCCCTGACCTAAAAAATTCTTGAACCCATTGCCTGCCTAACACCCGGAACACGTTTAATTACTTCCGTGTTTCATTATATATCTATATATATTAATACCACTAATACGAGACGCACCTTGCTGATTTGGCGCCATTCCAGAATGAGGAACAAAGAAAAAAAACAAGGGAAGTTGGAAAAGGTGTAGTTTTATTCAACTTCTCTTCAAAGATAGTTTAGACTGGAAGAACCAAGTGGTTTCCTCTGGCAGGGGTGGCGATCGAACTTGGGTTGGACAGGGGAGTTTGCGGGCAGACCGGGGAGGTGGGTTGTCAGACGAAGACAGATAGAGGAGCATTCTATATCTTAGAAGCCACAGTTGCAATTCGCCGATATATTTAATTTCGTGGGAGAAGAGGAGCGTGGAGAGTTGGCAAAAGTGCGCCAGAAAGAGACATAATTCGTCGTTTAATCTAGCTGCGATTCTATCAGCGGCAAATTTATCATTCGATAAATTGCGCCAGTATATCAAGTACATCCTCTCGCTGCGTCAATATAGGAGAAGCGCCACTTCCGAATACGCGCGCGCACCGTTACCTCGGAATGTGACCATTCTGGAATTTCGTCGGCTGACTAATTAGGGGAAAGATACAATGAGATTGCGTTTTAATGCGTTTCCAGTTGACCCTTCCGATTTTACTATATTACGAAAACGATTAACCAGGAAGCACCAACGAAGATAAGCAAATTTTACCGCTAATCCTGTTTTCATGTTTCATAGAAAATGTCTTATTCTTTTTGTTCTTTTTGGAATGGTAAATGAAAATCAAAGTACAGCAAAAAGACAGCTCAAATACATGTGGTTAATTGTAGCTTTATGATTCGTAACCTACCTCTATTTGTGCACAATTTTCATCCCCCTTGCTCTCTCTCTCAAATTAATGTTATTTCCTTCAGTCCATTAAAAGCCACGCCATTCGGCTCGTTTCACTTCTCACAGTGCGGTTTGGCCTTGCGGTGTTCACACTCCAGCTCAATTTTACCTCCCTTTCGTATAAGTGCCGAACAATCGTGGATCATTACGTGCTTCTAATCCCGCAGCTAACATATTTTCACGCATATCTTCTGAGGCATGCGCCAAATTCATTCAGTCATGTTCCAATCAACTTTGTAATTTGCGTCCCACCCCTGGTTCGGAGCTGCAAAAACTAATAAAAAAAAATTGAGCGGCATTTTTGCTGAGCGCAGTCACATTTTTATCACCGTCTTCCATTAAACCCGCGGCGCTTTATCTTCGTCGGATTTTGCTTGTTCAACACGGTGATCATTGACCCAAATTCCAGCGGAGTGCATCCTTTTACTATTCATCGGCGGGATTGCTGCAATTTCAACGCAATGATGACAGTTATAGATCTCGCATTGTCGCATCCAGCATCTGCGATGGCACCGTTCATCAAGCGACCTGCGTACCCTACTTTTTCGATCTTGTCTCGGTGATTCTATCGAATCAATTGTTTACTGTACATTACTCAACAATATGACGTTTCAAGTACACGTGACAGAAACACATTTCCAACTCAATATTACGTAATAGTATAGCTATATCAACCCTTCATCAACCTATTTGAATATAATTTTGAAGTATACTCTTTTTTCACCCCGAAAAATGGGACATTTGATAGGAATTAGAAGCAAATTTCTGGAACAGTCCTAAGAAAACTCTGAATCCAAAATACCCTCATTTTCCATACAAATTCAAAGAAAAAATAGGTCGTTGGTCAACACTAAACTTGAAATATTTTCATTTTGTAATTAACTTAGGAGTATAACAAGGTCATTGCTAGAAATAAGAAGACTGACCCTTCTCCTTTTTTATAAGACTGTAAAATTGAATTATATTCCTTTTCCATTGAAAATCAAAGTGCAAACTAGACATTGTAAGCTAATTTCTTTCATAAAACTTATTTGTCGTGCTAAAATTGTGTTAAATTGAATTTGATTAATGCAACTAATTCACACGTTAATCTCGGCAATTCACACGATCAACAGTTTTTAAATATTTCACGTAATTGGGAGGATATTTTTTATCAGCTTGGCTCGTAAATTACCAACTCGAACTCGATTAAAATTCTTGAATCGAGTATTTCACAACAAAAATACGTATCCTTTTTCTATAAGCACGAGGAAGACAAATGATTCTTGCAATAAAGTTTACTACAAGCATCGCTTGGGATCGATTTTTTTTCGTGTATATATGTATATATATCTCGATACCACGCGAGATTGCGATAAAACGAACTAGCTATGCTGCTCACGGCAAAGGCACGGCTGACACTGAGTGACGAATGGCGTGTAAGCCTCTCCAACTATGATTGCTTAATTCACATGCGGCCAGTCAAAGCCGACCGGTCGTTCGTTGCTTATCAAGATCTATTGCGACGGAATAACAACTAACGATAAGTCGAATAAGAGCACACGTATTATAACCGTGTGTCGTCTGTGCGTGAAGGGTGAAGTCTCGTCAAAAATGAAACGCGATATAATTCGTCGCTAAATAAATAGGACGCAATAAATTAGAAGTCGACAACAGGAGACTTTTCGACGCATCTGCAAATAAATATATATATAAATTTAACTCTAAATAAAGAAAAATCAGACAACATTTTGCTCGATGAGCTGCCAATAATTCAACGACAAATACATCAGCGTGTTGTAAAAATACGCACATCTGGCCGGCAGATGCCGCTCGTGCAATTTTTGTCATAGATATTAAGAATATGCAAAATCAAAGCATCCGTAAAATAGCGGTTGCTTACAGTAAACACGCGTCGTGATGAAATTTCGTCTTTTTCCTGTCACGCAGAAATTATTTCCCAACATTTATAATGTGACCTAAAAATGTTTTTTACAGATTTCTTTTTTTTATAATTTATTTTTATTCTCAATGATACCCGTTTTTTAAGACTACATTTTTGGAACAGTAATTTTTTGAAATGTAAATCTTTCGTGTATAAAACATTAGTTTTACATAAAAGATATTATTTATACTAGAAGAGTTAAATTGAACATTGTCTGAAATGACAAATGTGTGAAACCGAGATTCGTTCACACAATGACGTATCATTTCCAAGCATCCTTTGACGTGATTATAATAAAATTTTTTTCTTCTTCTATTTGAAATTCATTGCGATTTCTCAGTCAGGCTCGATGCACATTGGTCTCCAAAGACGAGCAACTTTTGGGATCAATTCATTGAGCATCTGCATTTTCATTTTAATATCGGCACTGCGAAAAAATCGTTTGTTGATATTCATGCCCATGCCCGAGCCTACACCCTTGCATAAGTCGTCCATTAATCACACAGCACATTCATATCACATATATATATAAATGCTATTAATTTTGGCAAAGGAATTCACTGGCCCGTGAAAAGCCTTCTTGTCTGAGTCGAAAAAAATTGTCGAATACCTGCACTTATTGGCATGCACCCCGGGGGCCATTGTAAAACTTTTAGGAAGCCACCATGTAACCCCAGCCGGGCTGATGGGAGTAGTCATCGAGGTCCAGGGGGTAAGCTCCACCCCAAAATTTGAAAAAGCAGCAGCAGAAACGAAAAAAAACAACAGATCAAATGAAAGGTCAATTACTGGCACAGCGTTTATTCGTCGGCCATCTATTTGGCAACTATAAATCTAAATTCGGGAATTGTTGGGAAAATGGAGCGCGTGTTCATGTAATCGATGAATACTCCTGGTGAAGGTCGTCAGGTGGATATTGATTTATATGTATCGGCAACAAACTTCCCACTGGCCAGACAATTATGTAGGTGCAGGATCTCGTGCAAGAATGCTGATCGTCCACTTTTTGCAATCATCATGTTCAATGAGAAATTATTATTTTATTTTCAAATTTTAACTCGTAATATATTTTTTTTCGATGACATTTTGGGAACATTCATAACAAAAATATGGTAATCGCTTTAAAAAAATGTGTCAAAATTAAATTATCAATTAAGCCTTTTTTTATAGGCTTCTTGTAAAAGAATAAACACCTATAATGAAAAACGATAAAATACTTTTAAGTGATATCAACATTAAACAAAAACTTAATCATTCCTTTGACTTATATTTTTACAACTAAATAAATGGTCCAACAAAATTAAACCTATTATGTGGAAACATTTTCAAAAAAGACATTTGTGACATTTCACCCTAACGCAACATTCTAAACCTATTTTCTTCGTTCGAAAAACGAAGAAAAATGCCCGATAAAAGCATGCTCATAAATTTTACTTGCTTTACAATTTAAGTGTAACTAAAATTACATATGTTAGCACGATAAATTTATTTATTTGAAAATACATTTCTCTCTAACGTTTTCCGAAAGCTGCACATTTCAAGAAGTAAGAAAAAATAAATGTCTTAAAACGTTCAACTACTCTTTTCAATAAATAATGATTTTTTAAATACAATAAGCAGCCACAAAGAGCAATAATTAAGGTGACCAGACAAATAAAAAAAAAGAAGAAAAGGTAGCCAGAATTGCAGTAAATCAAGGTGTTTATTGATTTAAAAGCCGCAGTGATTGTTATGCTAATGAGCGATGATTTTTATGAAACAATTCCTGGCCGTGCATAATTTCAGTTCAAAGAGTTCAGGGCGTCATTTTTTTTCGGGACACTCCGGAGCGCGTCAAATTGGAAAGCAACAGCAGCGGGATTTAGGTGTTTGGCCCCACCCTGCTGCTAACCGTGCTGCTAACCCTGATCTAGGCCGTCCCCCTTCAACTGACTTCGAACCCCATCGTGCTCGGCTCGGGGACAGCCGGGTCCACAGTCGAATCGGCTCTACTCTACTAAATCAGACGGTTGCGGGCGGTCCTTCTGATCTATCCTGCGAGGATATCGCTTGGAAAATAACTTGTGAAGACTTGGAGTCTCAAAGTACCGCTCATGGCTCATAAACGCCTCGTAATTTAGCGCGTGCCACGCGCCCTCGCGATTTACACTTAAGGCCCGGTTTGTGCAATCAAGTTTTATTATTTTTGTTTTTTCTTATGGTGGAGTTTTATGACACAAGCGGAGTGTTTGAGAAATTAACAAGGATGAAGTTATGGCGAGGAATCAAATTCACACAAGTCACAGGTAAATTGAAACATTAATTGGGGAATTAGAGGACGTAGATGGTTAGGAGTGAAGTTGGCTGCTGGTGGAAATTCAAATAAATTCCAGATATTTTGTTGGGTTTTGAATGTTAATTGAATATTTCTAGAAATACAAAATAAATTTGCGTAAAATTTTGAGGATATAATGAATGTATGTTAATAAGTTTTGACAGTAAAACTCTGTTTTCGATTGATGTAAACATAGAATCAACCCATTATGGAACAAAATCGATATTTACTGAAATTGTTTTTGAAATCAATTGTGTTGGGAAATAATATAAAAAAAGTTTGATGACAATTAACTTTTTATGATGCTCTGATTTTTTAGATGTTTTAATGTTGAATTGGCATAGTGGTATAAGTCGAAATTTCATAATTATTTTATTATATTTTTTACGTTTAAATGTGTTGTATAAACTTTTTTTGATAAACAAGTTATTCAATCAAATTAAATTTTTGAATCTGTGATTTGAATTATTCTGTTTAAATTAATTTTAAAAATTGATACATACATTTTTACAAATCTAAATGCAGTTTTTTAAAAAAATAAAAAACTAAATTTTGTTTTTTTTTTTTAATGATCTGTTTGAAATGAAGCTATGACAAATAAGTAAATATTTTTTTACGTATTGTTTAATCTTATATTATTAAAAGATCTAATTCATTCAAATAAATTAACAATTATCAAAATAAAATGCTTTGAAAAACTTAAATTAAAAACTTAAATTTTCTAAAATATTTATTAATTATTCTTTACAACAATTAATTTTGCTGGCAGATCCGTTTTGCCAAATCATGTTTATAAATCTAATTTATTATTAATTTTTTTATTCTAATTTTTTTTAATGTGAAATAAAATTGTTTCAAATTAAAAGTTTTGTATTTACTTATTTAATGAATGAGTTTGTTTTGCCGTTAGATGTTAAAAATTATTCACATAACCATTATAATTATTTACAAAATGTTCATTTTACAATTTAAAATACTGAATTGTTATAGTAAAATAGAAGATAATATTATTTAGAATTTAAATAAAAATTATTTTAATATTTGAAATACATAAAAAAAGTATTTAATTTCACGTACAAACCATAAATAAAAATATACTTTTAATTTTTCATAAACTACTCATGAAATGAATTCATATTTAACTTAAATTTCTATAGTAAAGCCATAAATTCCAAGTAATCGAAATGTCGAAAAACTTTTATTAAAATGGATCACAAATATTTTGTCACACTTAAAATAAAACTCATTTTTGTTTTTAAAGAATTAAAAATATATAAGAGTAGCTAAAAAATAACCATACATTATCTTTTTTCTTCCTTTGTATAATAACCAGGATAATTTTCCAACAATTCTTGCAAAATTAACACATATTTCAATAAAAATGTTCTTGAAAAATGTATCATATTTTTACCTGGCTAATATCGATAATTGAAAATAATGCGCAAAAATTGATATGATTCTAAGCTTAGCATAACTGTTAACTCGAAATGAAAATAAATAATGGCGACGTCTAAATCGGCGAAAATGGTCGAGTGCATTACGGCCTCGATATTCTGCATTACGCCGTTGATGAATGTTCGCGACACCGATCGATCTCTCTCACACGAACTGCTAATTGTGCGGCGTCATAACTCTCCACCTTCTTTCCCCCCTTTCGCGTATCGATGTGTTGCCGAAGCTTGCATTAGCGAGCGCAGATTTCTGCACACACACACGCTCTCACACACATGGCCAGAGCACGTGACTAAACGGAGGGCGGTTCGACTACATTACACCTCTGTTGTTTACAGCTCGATTCTTTTGAAACCGTGGCCGATTAGTCCCAATTCAGTTCACCGTTTATTGCTTTGAAACAGCGACATTAAATACTTTTTAATTCACTTGCAAATAAAGAAGTGAAAAGTGAACATTTTTTTTCACACGTACGAAATTTAAAAAAAAGACAATAAATTATAATATCAATTTTTAAATGAATTTTTTTGTTTACTTTCGTGTATTGTAGACATACTCAATTTTTCAAAAACAAAATTAATATATTTATTTGTAGATATAAATTTTGTGGACGAATAGAATTAAATAATTGATAAAAAAATTTTCCAGGTAAATGATAATTAATGAAGTGTTTTTAGTGGCAAGTTGCCGAAAAGAGTTAAAAATGTTGAGATTTCAGCGGGGATGATATTGTAGGAAAAGAGGCGGAAACGGAGAGCGAGATTATATTATGAACAAAACTTTTCTTCGCGGTGGTGATACGTATCAAAGATATGAATTGCGTGCTATTCACTGAATACGAAATGATTACTATGGGTAGGAATATGCAGTT
>JABFPM010004317.1:0-12833 GCA_022817325.1 Idris sp. 1 HC-2018 | reverse complement strand
AAAAAAAAAAAAAAAAAAAAAAAAAAACTTAATTGAAAGTGTAATAAAAATCGCTGTGCATTAAAAGAACAATCATTAATAGTGATTTGAATTAATATTTGGATCATGATTAAAAATGTTCAAATATGAATTTTGCATAACAAATTAATCGCAGAAATGAGAGTTTGATCATTTTTTTTGTGCAAAACATTAACGAAAGAAAAATTGTATCAACTTTTTCATCAGTAATACAAAGATCTTAACTTGGCAGAACAAAGCATTTTTTAATTATAATTAAATGTGTCAGGGAATACATTTAACGAGTTACTCTGTTTATAAAAACAAAAGTTAATAAAAATTATTATTTCAAAAGTTTTCTGTTTTATGTTTCTTTCGGTGAATAATTTCCAATAACTCACCAAACTCTCGACACTCCTTTGTATTTTTTCCTCCTCTTTCTTGGATTCTGCCTCGGTTTCCGCAGTTTCCGTGGTGGCTTCCGAGTTGGCCGGAGCCGCGGGCTTAACGATTGGCTTTAACATGAGGGCCCCCGGTATGGGCGCAGTAGCTCTCAGAGCTTGCAAAACGCGACCTAGAAACTGCTGAGTCGCTGACTCATAAAGATCAAAAGCAATTTGGTAGGCCATCAGCACCATATCTTGGGTTCCCTTGCTCAGTCTGTCAAGCAGATCGGCCACCGCGAGAGGATCATCCAGGAAGATCAGACACTGACACATATTCACGTAGTCGGGCGTGCCAAGGTTGCGATACAAATTTACGAGACAACGTAAAACGGTGTTGCGGAAGCCACGATTCTGAATCAGACTCATCACTACTTGAAATGCGTATGAAAGCATTCCACTTACGTCGTCCTGAAAGATTTATTTAAAATATTTCATATACTTGTTTACTTACACTACTGGTCAAAAGATAATTGCTATAAATTTTTTGTGTTTGAAAGATTAAAATTTTAGATTTAAATTTACTAGTAAAAAATATAATTTACTTGATTTTAGCTGTTGTAACATCTCAAAATCTAAAAAAAATTCAATTTTTGGAAAGAAAATTTTAAATGGCCATATTTCTCTTAAAAATTATCGAAAGACCTTTAAATGTTGTTCAAAATGCGCAGAATTTCATCAGTTTTAAGCATATTGTATACAAATTATTCTATGGTGACCTACCAAAATTGGCAAGGGATAAATTTATGTTTTTTTAGTCAAAAATCACCAATTATACTAAAGAAAATTAATGCTAGAAAAAAAGAGTAGAAATTAATGAAATTTAAGTTTTTTGTAAATAAGTATGAAAAATTTTGATTTCGCAAAAATCTGAAGCTGTGGCAGTTTCCACAAAACGTTTTAGTATAATTGATGATTTTTTACTACATAAAAAACTATATTTAACCCCTTGTTAATTTTTCTTGAGTGACCATAGAATATTTTTTATACAATATAAAATATTGAAATATAGCAATTTGAAATTGTCTTTCCAAAAATTAAATTTTTGGGTCTTGAGATGCCACAACCGCTAAAATCAAGCAAATATTTTAAACAACAAAATTATTAGCAATTATGACCAAAACCAATTAAGACCAAAAATGACCAAGATAATTAAAAATGAAAATGATGTTTTTTTTTGACATTTTCAAGCGTGCCCAAACTTTTGACCAGTAGTGTAATTTTAAAATTTAATTATTAAAGTGTTTTATTTTAAATATTTTATACTTACAGACTGCATAATTGCAGCTTCAAAAATGTCCATACGACGAGTTTCAAGGGCAAGGCCTAAAGCTTGACGATATTGACCGTCATCTAAGCATCTTTGGAACATTCTGTTGACAATGTTTTCTAATCTGGGATCAATCCCTTTGCCATCTGGGGGCAGTTTTCCTTCTACTTCAAGTACTCTTTGTTGAGTGTAAAAGTCAATACATTTAGCTGAACAATTTTTACAAAAAGTTATATTAGTACATTTAAAAGTAATATTTTGTTGATTAAATATTGATAAAAGAAATTGTTACCGATCGTGGTGTCAACATATTCGTTGCGTGCATTGACGTCAAACAGTTCACCAGCTCCAAGTGCATAAGTTAACGAATCTTCGAAACTGCCCAGATGATAAAAAACTTTGCTAGCAACTAGCGCAGCAAGCTGATGATGGTTAAAACTTTTGTCTTCGTGTAAAATTTCTCTGCAAAAAGTTATTATTAAGATTTTGATAATTAACAATGATTCAATTGCTGCTGATGATAAAAAATACAACTTACATTTTTTGAATAGCTTCAGAAATTTCTGGCCAGAATTCATCAACAATCATGTCCAACTTTTTCAGAGCAAATACTTTTAATTCTGGCATCGGCTCCTCCAGAAGGGATATAATCCCCGCTAAAAATATAATTACAAAAATATTATACTTAATGTAAAAAAAATGAAATAAAATGGAAAAAATAGTTTAAAGATAAAGTTAAATATAATAAATAAATGTACATTCTTTTTTATTATAAAAATCTTTATGCAATACATTTAAAACTTTTAAAAAGTTTTTGATATACAAAAAGTGAATTAGGCATTATAAATAATGATTTAAATATAATCGATAAAAAGATAAAAAAACAAAACAAGTCAAATACACAAAGAAAACTAAATGACAAATCATAAAATGTAAAAACACAATTTTTTGAGAAAATTCATAAATCTATATATTATTTGTTGTGCTAAGTTCAAAATATTAATTAATTGTAACGTTTTTCAGCCAAATAATGTGTAAGATCAACGTTATTTCTTTATTTATTCAAATTTTATAGGTTAAGTTTGACGTAATGTGCAAATCATTGTAAACATGTAATAATTTATAGTGTTTGTGAAAATCAAACTTTAACAAAACAATCTGACGTAAAAAAATTCACGTAAGATAGCTCACCCGCCGAAGTGATGTTCATCTTCATTGATTTATTGGAAGGAACACTAACTTGAATAAAAAATATTTGTGTTGGTTTAGCGATGAAAGTTTGACACGGCAAAACGGAGTCTCTGCGTCTTTAAACGTTGGGCAAAACTATATAGATGGAACACTGAATTGAAAATAAAAGGACGCGCCTTTGTGTCGGTAGAGAAGATTCCTGCAGGCAATACAATTTTGTAACGAAATATATAAAATGACACTTTTCAAAATGAAAACTCACTTTAGGTAATAATATTTCAATACTTAATATTTAATTGCCAAAATGTGAAATATAAAATATGAAGAATGTTATTTATTAAATTGGTAACACGTAATTTTAAAAAGTATACTTTATTTATTGAAAAATTGACATTTCGATGTTCACAAAGCTTATATTCATACAAAAAATGTCGAGCCTAAAACTAAAAATATGGAAATAAAATATAATATTTATATTATAATATTGCGGAAGGAGAACATAATTTCATTAATAAATTTTTCAAGCTTAGAAATTAAATAACTTCTCATTTATTTTCGGCTATCCCCGCGGCTATCTCTCCTGTACATCATTCAATTTATAATCACCTATTCATATACAACTTGATCAATTTACACAATTTTCAAACTTATAATTACAAACTTTCCGAGCCAATTTAATTTGAAAATTAGAATGAAATAAAGACTTGTAAATGAAGCACCGTGAAACGAAAATTCTGTCAAGAATAACTGTGAAAACAAATTGATTACAATTGTTTCTAATTTAACAAACGAGCAATAAATTTGAACTGAAAATACGAAAAAAATAAAAAAATTCAATCCTAACCGAATGTAAAAGCGATCCAACTTTTTATTAAGTAACATCCATTTATTTACATAAATTACAAAAGGTTCCTAACAATCTCGTTTGATTAATAAACAACGTTGCTCGCCAGTCGCTCGGCCTTTCTCTCATAATACCGTCTGACGGCCTCCTCGAAGAGGTCCCCGTGGCAGCGCTTTTCCCAGATCGATCTCTTCTCCACGACCACCGGCTCGGGATTGTTCATGACCATGCTGATGATCTTATCGAGGTTCTCCCCGGCGGCCCTCAGTCTCTCGTTCTTCTCCTTCTCAATCTCCGCGAAATTCGTTTTTATTTCCTCGATTCGGTTCCTCTTTTTTTCAGGCTCATCATTTTCATTGTCAGAGTCGTCGTCCTTGTCTTCCTCCTCCTCTTCTTCTTCAGCTGAGGCCTCTAGTTCAGATTCCGAAACTCGTTTTCGGTACTGACGCTTGTTTCGAACATCACGCCCTCTTTTCAGACTGCTCTTCAACTCGTTCTCGCTCTCACTCTCAGACTCAATTTCGGAACTCAGTTCATCATCCTGATCTAAATTTTCGAAATCTTTCTTTTTAGATTCCAAACTACTTTTGGATTCCAAATTGTCTTTTACTTCCAAATTGCTATTTAAATTTGCTGATTCTTTTTCCGAATTTAAGTCGACCTTCTGCCTGTAAAGGTGACGATAAAAGCCAGTCAAATCTTTCTGCTTTGTGACATCCCCAATGGCCTCCAGTCTGTCCATCCTCTCCTCCTCTTCCTCGAGCTTTTTGAACTCTTCAAGTTTGGCCTTGTAAGACGAAGTAATAAAGCTCTCCTTGTCGGCGAACTCGGCCCCCTCGGTCTCGCGTTCCTTTTGAATTTTGCGCATGTTGCGACGCTCGTCTTCGATTTTCCGGCGTTCCGCGTTTTTCATCAGGTTAGCCATGTAGCGGGGTTTTTTGGCCTCCTTCTTCTTCTGCACACTAGCCTCGTTTTTCTCGCTCTGCATTTTGTCGTAAATTTCATCGAACTGGAAGATCGTCGGGTCTTCGGTGAGGGCCTTCTGCATGTCGAGTTGGGTCTGCTTTTTAGTGCCTTTTTGGGCGCTGCTTTTCAGCGACTTTTTCACCCAGTCAGTGCCCGCGTCGGAATCGGAATCGGAGTCGTCGCCGAAAACGTTCATCGGCTTCGGAGCACTAAGTTGAGCCTTTTTTGCGGGTATCAAACCATAACTGTAAATAAAAAGTTTTAATTAAAATCAAAGTTAAACAAAAATTAAAATTAAGTTCAGTGTAAGAAATTTTATTTTATTTTAATAAAAATGTTTAATTTAAATTAAAAATTATTAGAGCAAGCATTAGGCTTATTTATTTTTATAAATTGCTTGACTTTATTTATTTACTTTGTTTTTTTTGTAAGGTTAAGAACAATATTTTTAACTTTCACCAACTACAGCTACAAAGTATTTGTCGTAGTTTCTATTATAATTTACATCATTTTGAACTAAATTTTTAACTCGTTTGATTGAAATGATATTGAAATTAATTTTGATATACAACTTTTTTTTTGCAATGTGTACATTCAACATTTTTAACCTTTTTAATTGAATCCCGTTAATTGTTTGGCGTAAGCAAAATAACTAACAAAAATTGTGTTATAAAAAAGTAGAAATATTTGTAATTCAATTATTATAATTTTGTATGCATATTTTTTTTATTTAATAAAATCCTTAATTGTAAAATTATTGAACAGATTTTATTACTGACTCATCAAAAGAAACGTATATAATCTGTCTCAACAAAATTAAAATCTACTTCTTTCCTTATTTAAACGTACTTCATTTTTAAACATACTTAGTTTTACATTTGACTTACTCAATACTACTTCCGGTGTCGGGAAAGAAATTCTTTATATACATTTCTTTTTTTTACGAACCTACAAGACAATTTCCAAATCTATCAAGGTTTTTAGAAAAAAATAAGGTCAATCGAAAAATAGAAATACACATATATATATGTGTCATATTAAAACATGTAACGCTTGGCCCAAACTTCAAGTTCAGTTTTTCATAATTTAATACTAATTTTCTCTTCTAAATATATTGTTATATTTATTGGAGAACAGATCAGCCATTTTGAATTTTAAAAACTAAGAAAAAAGGGCTATTAAAAATGAACTGCGTACTTTACGCGAAATATATATAATTTTAAGCGCGACAATTGAGAAATATTATATTTTCATACATTTATATTTATAATAGTGAATGAATGAATAATAATTAAGTTGATTAATTTCACATTTTAAAACAGTTTTTTAAACAATTTTTATCATATAAAATCTAAAAATCGTACATAAAATCTATAAGTGAGTACAATTTTGTAAAATAATTGCAAAATCACAAAGTTTTCGTTAATTTTTTATGCAAAAGTCGTGGAATGCCAAACAAAAAATATTAACATTCCATGGTCTCAAAGATATGTAAGTCGCACAAGCTGCGCGCACTTGACAAATCGTCCCAAAAATGTCTACAAATCTTGTTTACCTCGACCACTTTTTAAACTACTCGGACTTGACAAACTATCAAACAATTTTTCTCACAGCATACTTTTACGAAATATGCAACGATATTCTCAAAATTATTAATCAAATTTATAAATTTTTTAAACAAATTATTTACAATAAAACTGACTAAAAATTGCAAAATTTCAGTGAAGCAGTAAATCGGAGCAGATTTGAGCACTAATTTGTGACAATAAAAAATAACAATTTTTACTTAATGACAAAAAACACATATCGAGATCAAAAACACAAGCAAAAGTCAACAAACTGTTGTCAACAATCAACTTACCGCTTTTCCTCGTTTATGTTGGCCATGGCGTTGAGCATTCAAAAAAGTTGATTATTAAAACAATTAAGTCGATTGTCGAAGTGACTTTGATTTAGATCACCACAAATCAAAATTTGTTCTTCTCATACTGTTTTGTCCAATGCTGGCATTTGATTTTGACAATTTATAAAGGTTATGTTGTCAAGGTTCGAAAACTCGGGGTGTGCGCAGTCGACTCTGATTGGCTGTTAGCACCTTTAAGGCGCTAGTTTTAAATTTCAGCGCAAGGTCTTGAGAACACGGCTTAACAATCACATTCGTGGTCTTGCGCAGAAACATTGTTGTTTAGGAATTTAAATTGTTTTGCAAAAACACGTTAACGGTGTTTTGCGTAATAAAAAGTTTGCACCTGTTAAGTTAAAGTCGACTGTTGAATTGTTGTTCGATTAAAGTTTTGCTTTAAATAGAAAATAAGATTAAGTTTGGGTAAGCTGCTAATTGTTTATTATTGCCGGTGGATTTGAAAAGAAACAATGATTGTTGATGAGTTTACTTTGTTGCAAAATTTTCATTTGTTAAATTGATTGCTGTTGATAGATATAATGAGCCTGTATAAATAATTAATTTTTTTATTTAGAAAATTAAATGTCTGGTCAAAATAAAGGGTAATTATTGTAAGAGGTTATAAAACTGTAAAATTTATAAAATTTATTTTTCTGAGAATAAAAATCTATCAGTAAATAAATTAGTAACACTTCCTTATTCAAATCAAAATATAAATTATTGTTTAATACAATTCATATATAAAGTAGTACACTTAAACATTAATGTTGATATTTATGTGTACTCGGCGATATAATAACAAAATATATATTTAAAAAAATTAATGTATGTGTCTAAAAAATTTAAACTAATCAATTTATAACAAATTTGTACAACAATCTTTTACAAGTTTTTATTAAACATTAACGTATCATTTTACTTTCATCGGTTATTAATTTAATAATTTATACATTTTGATAAAACATCGCAATATCAAAATATTATAAAAACAAGTTTGAAAAATAATTTTTACTTACGTACTTTTGAGTCTACAAATGTTTAATTTTGACCAAAACAACTTTCAGGCAATCTGCCAGAAGATGGAAAACACTCGTCCCCTCACCCCCGACAAATATCGTCAGAGTTTAATCATAGACGACATCCCCGTGCCGTCTCCAAAGAAGGACTTCAATACCCTGCTCGAAGAGCAGCTCAAGGATACAGACCCCACAGAAAATCAACCAACAAAAACCAAACGAAAGTTTCCATTTCTGAAAAAGGGTCAAGGCCTCGCCCGATTCCGGCCCAATCCCGAGAACCCTCGTCTCCGGGTACGTTCACGAAGCCTCCCCGCCAGAACAGTTTCCCCAAAAGTCGCGCCAAAGCCAAAAGCCCCGACTAAATCGGCTCGCACGAGCGAGCCCCTGCGAAGACCAAGCTTGCCCCCGAAAAATTCTCCCAAAAACATCATCAATAAAAAACCTGTAGTTCCGAAAAATGTATCCTCAGACCTGAACTCTTCTGATCCGGATGCCAAGACCATTAAGGAGCTCGAGGAGGTACGAATTTTTGAGCTGATGGAGGAGAAGGCTGAAAACTCGAGTTTCTGTTCGAATTCCAGCACGGTGCTGGCATTTATGCAGCAATCCTCGCCCCTGCGAAATCAACTTTTCACTCAAATTATGGCTGGCCAAAGCCGTAGAACTCTGAACCAGGGTCAGCAGGAACTCGTCTGTCAGACAAACATCCTGACCTACGGCACCGAGGTCGACTCAGTCAAATGGGAGAATTTCGATCTTCCCCCTCGGCAGAGTCAGCTGAGATTAATCAACGAAGAGAATGTCGTATGCGAGTTGCCATATGGAATCGATGTGTTGAGCGACGACGAAAAGGACCTAGACAAGTCCAAGGAGAGCTTGCACGTGAGGTTCGCCGAGTTCAACGAGTACAAGACGATAGGCATCAGCGATGTCTCGACGATAAGCACAGGTTTGTATTATTATTATTTATTTTTACAAATGATTTTAATTTTATTTTGTACTTAGATTCAAGGATGGATGATAATTACACGGACCAAGCCTGGAGTGAGTGTTCAACGACAGATTCGTCAGAAACGGAGAGCCAGTTGGACATAATCAACAAACTTGATGGCTCAGAGATGAGAAAAAGTTTGATGAAACAATTTTGCCAGCAAAATCCGGAAAATGATATTGATTCTTATGACGACGAGAGTAGCAGTGCTAAAGTCACTGACGATGACATTGACGATGATGATTACAGTTCGAAAAGCAGCCATGACGACACGCTGCTGGAAAACAATCAGCCAAGGTCTACGATGAATAATCAACAGGGTAAATGAAGCACTTAAATAAACCAAAAACAGTCTGACGTGATTCTTAATATTTATTGATTTTCAGATGAACCTGTGATCCTGCAGCCGGAAATACTCAAAACAAGACTGAATGACCTTGAACGAGAGATCGAGGCTTTTCGTAGCGAAAATATGGCTCTTAAAATACAGCGTCAGAAGCTCGACGAACAACACAAAGAACTGGAAAAATCAAAAAGAGAGTATGAGATGGAAAAGTTACGAGTAGCCGAGAGTTTGGACAAAGAAAAGAAACGACTGGAGAGACAGAAAGCCGCTTTGGATAGTAGACTGAAGGATGCCAGGGAGAAAGCCAATAAGAGTAGACAAGAACGTGAGGAGATTATTAATTTGAAGCAACAGTTGGATCTTGTCAAAGAGGAAATGTATCAGAAAGAAAATAAGTGGCAGGCTGCGCAGGCTAGACACAAAAGTCAGGTAATTTGATAGGAGAATAACTAAAAATAACTAATTTCACAAATTGTATTAAGCAACGGATTCCGAAAAAATCTTTTTTGTATTATTTTAGTGCTTAATTTAGTAAAGAAGGTTGTTTATGTATTTTTAGGTACGAGTACTGATGACACAGAATAAAGAGTTGAAGGAAGAAATTGAGAGACTCGAAAAACTTAAGTTGGAACGACAAAAGTCACGAAAGCCAAATACCGTTGCAAAAAATAAAACTAGAGCAATACATGAGATCAACCGGTTGCTACAGTCTAATGCTCAGCCGCGTAATAAATATTTTTCATCTGAAGATGAAGGTGTGGGACATTCAGAACCAAGTCCCGAACTTTCGGTCAGACAAATTGACAATCAAGAGCAAAAACAAGCAGAGGTCTTAAATTATTGTTATTTTTATTATTATTATTATTACTCTTTTGTGAATAAAATTGTATTAATATTTTAATTCAACAGGAACCGCCATTCAACATAGACCGTCAACGTAATCTGTACGCAACTCTTATAAAAGATGCAAGCATAGGCATCGCTGAGTACGAAAAGGCAAAGCGAAGCGCAGAAGAGCAGTGCAAAAGTGCGATGAAAGAAACTATGGAAAACAATGATTCCACTGACAGTCAAAGTCAAGTAAAAATTTCGGAAAAACGTCACGCTTTGAATTTGTCCCAAAATACCGAGACTTCGGCAAAAATTCAAAAATCACTTTTAAAAAATGTTAAAGAAATCAAAGAAGTCGACGGGCATTTTGAGCATTGGTACAGCAATGGAAATGTTTTAAAAATATTTCCTGATACAAATTTGAAGAAACTTATTTACTATAATGGAGATGTTAAAGAGACAGACGCTGAAGGCAAAATTAGATACTATTATGCCTCTTCTAGGACCTGGCATACCACAATGCCTGATGGAGGAGAACTTTTTCAGTACCCTGAGTAAGTTGAATAATAATTTTTTATTTCTTTATTTTTTGATAATTAATAAGGATTTCAGTAAAAAAATTGTAATGATATTGTTTTAGTGGAAGAGTTGAAAAGCGCACAAAAACTGGAACTACTGAAATATCGTACCCTGATGGATCTGTCAAAATATGGGAGGCCAATGGACTAGAAAAGTGGACACTTCCAGACGGAACTTTAGTTGAAACTTTGGCTGATGGTACTAAAGTTTTCAACTTTCGTAATGGCCAAAGAGAAATTCATACGAAAGATCAAAAAGTAATTGAAAATTTATAAAAAACTTAAATTCATCATTACGTTAAACGTAATATACTTCAAATTTATTATCTTTTTAGAGACGTGATTATCCTGATGGTACAGTAAAAACAGTTTACACAGACGGTACGCAAGAAACGCGTTACAGTAATGGCCGGATTCGACTCAAAGATAAAGATGGCTATCTCATTATGGATTCTCATCAGCAAAACAAAAACTGACTTCAATAATAAGTAGTGATTAAAAAAATTGTAAATAAGCTACAAACATTGACGTTTTTAAAATTTAAATAATTTAAAAAAATATATATTGTGCACTAGGTGTATCCGTGATTTGCTATTCAAAAGTGTAAAAATTATATTCTTAACTTTAATTTGAAATTAATTTATATTAGATAGTACATTGCCTTAATATTATGAAACAATAAGATTGTTGTTACATTTATTTTTATACCAGATGGATAAAAGTTTATCCATTGATAATTCAGTGTAATGCTGAAATTTCAGATTAGTTCCTCTAAGCAAATTTGTTCATTTAGATTAAGTGAAAAACTACTACTACATTAAGAAAAAAAGTATTTTTGAGATGTTTATATTCAAAGTATTTTAAAGATAAAATTCTTTATAATTTTAACAGAAAAATAAATATTATTTTAAAACTACTGATCATTCAGATAAATTAATTTTATAATTTGGCTTTATGTTTTGTTAATAATTTGAAACGTTAAATCGAAATTAAAAAGGGACTCCTTTTTGTGAATAAAGAAGACTGGTATTAGTAATATAATACTCTGTGTACATTTGTTGAATCATTTATTGAATTCGGATACAAACTGTCGTTTGAAGCCGTAAGCTATTCTTGCACTGGTGAACTTTAAAATCACGTTTATTATTATCATTATAATAGCTGAGTAATGTTCGACTACCAAACTGCATCACGTTTCCATAATGCAAGAACAGCTTACAATCTCTCCTTGAATTCGCTTGTCGTCGTACAAAGCGTCGTAAATTTAACAATCAATCCGTTGCAAAGTTGACAATTTCACACTTTTTTATTCCAACTGAAATATACACAATTTACGTTGATTATAAATCCTAACTCGCTCGAGCACCACAATAATAATAAAAAAAGAAATCTAAGAAAACAAGCACAGCACATCTCGAGTTGACAACGCGAAACGAAAAGCACGTAAACATAAAATATAAAAAATCTTGACTATATTTTCGTTTCTCTAAAATATAAATGCCAATCGAAATTGCCGGCGCTCCAATCATATCAACGTTCTGGACAACTATATATAAAAGTTGTCTCTTCAATTTTATTTATCTTTGCAACTTATCGACCGAATATAAAATTCTTTGTGTGTGTGTGTAATTTTTGTTTTAATTTTTTTCATTTTAATAATAGTTTCTTGCTTTTTCTCTTTCTTTCTTTTTTTTATTCGCTCTTTCTCTCTCTTGTTTTCACCAAATATCCTACACCTCATGTATATTATTCATTAGTTATTATTAATACTTTATCGATTACGTCTAGCTCTTGTGTTGTATATCATACAGGAGTAACGTAAATCCAGAAACAGACGAGGGATAGTTCGGGAAAACCGCGACGCGAGCAAAAATATAAAGACAAAAATTAATACTAAAGGTCCACGATACATAAAGTCGTTTAAAAAATTGTACAAAAGTCTGGCTTAGTTGCGATAAAAATAAGACAACGAAGAAAAAAAGATCAAAAAATGCCCCCTTTCCTGAACCATCCCGAGCATCTGCAAATAATGATGTTTTCTTTTTTTATTATTTTTTTTCCATTTTTATAATTTTTTTATACTTTTTTGTTTTTCTTTTGCTATTTCTAAATCTTATGCAGTAACAAATCGCGTTTGGGGTCTTTGCCCTTCTATATCTAGAAAGCGATAGGGAATCAACAAAAATCCAACACTTTTCGACAGTTTCCTTTGGGGTAAACTCACGATAAAATGCATCGACGTAAAAACTTTTGCAACGCCATACTGAGAGAAAAAAACATCAACAAAAATCACGTGGAAGATTTATTTTATTTGTTTGTTATATTTCGTGTGTGTTTAAATATGTGTTTTTTTCTTGCCTGGCTGCACAAACCACCGTTCGTTTTACACAAACAATTTCGAATTTGTAAGACGAATTTCAGCGGTGTTTCAAAAAAAAAAAGAAACAAAACTTT
>JABFPM010004316.1:0-12835 GCA_022817325.1 Idris sp. 1 HC-2018 | reverse complement strand
GGGGGGGGGGTGGGGGGGGGGGGTGGTGCGAGGGTGGCGTTTTACAAGTCCAGATGCTTTATTAGTGCTCCTCGAAGCAAAAGGGGGAGCTGTGTCAATGAGAACAACGTTCGAGGTTCGCCTATTTACTCGAGGGTTGGCATTTGCTGAGAGTTCCTCGGTGGTCGGTCGAGGGACGCATAGCTGCAAAGGCCCTCGCGAACCCGAACATGAATTAAAGTTTTAATTTCTCTAAATCACTGCTTGCCCTCGAGCTTTTTCCACCAGACGGTCCGTTACTTATAGCTTTTGCTCTTTTGCTGCCTTTCCTCATTCGGATCTCGAAAGGCACAAGTAGAGTCAACAGAACAGATCGATATACATTTTACCGATTCGTTATAGAATGCTTTTCTTGTCACTGACGAAGCGATGCGTATCGCCGATTAGAGCAATCTTACGATAGCCAAATGCAACTAACAATACGTTAACTTGTCATATTATTTTGCAAACAACTTTTTTCTATTCAAACTTTATTTCACATTTTTACTCGTGAAACGTTCAATTAGATGTAAGGTTAAATTGCTGAAAAATTATTTTAATTAATTAGCTGATTCAACATTGTGTACTATAATTAAATTTAGATTGAAATTATACAATTAATTTCAACTCGTGTCAAAACTATACAAACTTTTCAAGTTAATTATAAAATATATGGGGCATTTCATGAAAAATTTACACCTATAGTAAAAAAAACGATAACATTTATTTTTTTGTATTGTTCTTTATAGAAAAATAATCAATTCGTATTTTTTCGTTTTTGTTGAAATTTGATATTTTTGACTTTATGATTTTTTAAAAAATTAAAGATTTTGCACGCACGACTTTGTAATTAAATGTTTATTGTATTCCCATCTAATAACAAAAAAGTTTCACTATACTTTCTTAAAGCAATTTTTCTTGAACTTTAAGAATAACAACATACAAATTAATTTTGTTTTGTTTTTAACATAAAAAATTGCAATTTTTGGAAAAAATTGTTTATTCCCGAATTTGGGCCCGTTTGATTTTTTTCATATTTCAACAGTATAAAGTGTAATCAATAATGAAGCTATTTGCAAATTTTTAGAATGGAATAATAATTAGATGAAAAGTTGTGAACAAAGTCGTGCGCGCAACATCTTTAATTTTTTAAAAAATCATAAAGTCAAAAATATCAAATTTCAACATAAACGAAAAAATACGAATTGATTATTTTTCTATAAAAAACAATAAAAAAAAAAATAAATATTATCGTGTTTTTTACTATAGGTGTAAATTTTTCATGGAATGCCCCATATACAGTTTAGATGAAAAATATAAATGACGTAAAATGTAGCATTGTAATAAACTATAGTGATTACTTGATTCTAAAATCAATTAAAGATTAATAATCAATTTACGTGTTTAATTTTGTATGCAATGAAAACATAACTTTTTGGCTGACTTAAACAAGTTTAGTATCACTGAATTCAGTAATTTAAAAATGATTTATTTTGTCGAATCTTTTTATAAATATAAATATCCAAGATATTATTAGATTCATTTATTTTATCCAAGTAATATTTAATCTTGATCCTTAGATTTTTTTCTTAAACAAAAAAAAATTATTCGAAAATAAACTAAGTATTATACGTCTGTAAGTGAGTTAACTGTTCATTCGTAATATTCTTTTAAGTAATCTCCTTCAATTAATGCTTCATAACAAAAGAATCAATTATGAGCAAGATTAATCGAATTTTATTTAATAAGAAAACTATTAAATGGAATTTTAATTGTTGGTATAATAACGATATTTCGCCATTCAATGACCTTTTGCAAATTTCGTATGTGGCTTCTTTTCACAGCAGTTTTGAACTGTTTATCTCGGCACAAATTCTGGTTTCGTGGCACGAAATTTAATTTGCAATTTATCCGATTAGACGTTGTGTGGATCGAACGTGTGGACCCTTCTCACTCATTGTCTTTTCGGCTTGACGTGTAGCGTTAATGTTGGATTTCATTAGAATCAATAATTAGTCTTGCTTTGCTGTCACGTAGGTGCTTGGTTTCCGAGTTAATTTGTAATTTTGCGTTCTCGCCGTTATCAGCCTGTAATCATTCAATTTGACCTTATTCTTCTTTTTAAACAAAACTTCATTTTCAAACGACAAACAAACGATTAATCATTCAAATCTCTTCACTGGAAAATTATCATTCATTTTCTTGAGAAAACACGTTTGTTTGAGAGAATTTCTTTATTGAAATTGATAAAATTTGTGTGCTGCATTTTGTGCTTGGTTTTATTGTTTAGTGACGATAAGGTTTGGGTGTTTGCCCACGTCTCTCGAAGGGCTCGTGGTGTGTTATTTCGGTGAGCACAACCTCGGAGTCCCGAAGGGTCGCTCATTTAAAATCACGTAGTCGAAGAAGAGGGGTGAACGGGGTTGATTGTTAGTCAGGGTGCGCGGCATTATATCTCGAAGCTTAGGTGGCACCGATGTCGTTGCGCCTGCTGCAACAACTTCTCTCTCTCTCTCTCTCTTTTTCGTTTTAGCCCTCTTTCCCTCGGTGACATATGATTTCCATTCCACTCTCTTTCTCTCCGGTAAAAGCGCAATAAAAAGCTGGCATAAATATTGCCGCCCCAGTCCCAGCCCCGGGCGCAAGAACGCCGGCCCGACATGAGAGAACGCGCCTGTCGAGCGCGTTATTCGTCGGCTAATTTGTCTGAGTGGCTTTTTGGAACGAACGGAAGAACGAAAGGAGACCACGAAGATTACGTGGTGGCGCTTGTTTCCGCCGAGGAGATCGATTACGATACTAATATATACTTACAACGTAACTGGTTCCTCGAGGCTCGACGACGAGGCAGGAAATACGCTGGCACGTCGCAGCGTTCCTGGTGATCTGCCTCGATCGTCCACCTGTAACATTAATTCATTTCTTAGATACATAAGCTTGAGTATGACAATTTTTATCAAAATTCTAAGATTTCATGAAAGTTTCATAAAAAAGAAGAGACAAAAATTATTTCCCGTGAAAAAATATTTAACGGTCTCTTGCATGGAACATGTATGGATTCAACATGTATGGTCCATGTATATTTGTCATACATGGACTAACCTTATCTCATGTAAAATCTATACATGGGATTTGTGTAGATGGTTAAAAAACATACATGGATACTTCATGTATGAAATTTTACATGGTTCATGCATGGATAAAAAAATCATGCATGGACCATGCATGACTATCATCATGTATGACTTGAAGGGTTGGCACAAGAAACGAACTCGAGACTCTGAGATATTTAGGTGGAGTTCTAACATCTGGACCACAGAGACTTATAATAGTGTATGTAAATATCATACACATAATCTTTAAGTCATTTTCAAGCATGGTCCATGTGAAAATACTATCTATGCATGGCAGTAACGTACATGAACCATGCATAGAAATGGCTTATAGAATATGTGTATGATTTTGACATATACTGTTATAAGTCTCTCTGGTCCAGATGTTAGAACTCCACTTAAATATCTCAGAGTCTCGAGTTCGATTCTTGTGCAAACCCTTCAAGTCATACATGATGATAGTCATGCATGGTCCATGCATGATTTTTTTATCCATGCATGAACCATGTAAGATTTCATACATGAAGTATCCATGTATGTTTTTTAACCATGTACATAAATCCCATATATGGATTTTACATGAGATAAGGTTAGTCCATGTATGACAAATATACATGGACCATACATGTTGAATCCATACATGTTCCATGCAAGAGACCGTTAAATATTTTTTCACGGACAGTAATACTAATATTGAGTAATACAAATTATAAGGGCGTATTTTTTTATTAAATTTGATCTATTTCATTTTGGTCAAAAAAAAAAAGTTTGATAAATTATCAAAAAAACGAAATTTCGAATTTTGGACAATTTAAAGCAATTGAACCTGATTGGGATAAATACTATTGATACATTATATATGTAATAAATTTTAATATATTTCCAAAGGTTATATACTTGTGACTATTCTAAACTTTAGAAATACACGATTCAAATAATTACATTATCTTCTCCACAAATTTTCTTTATCAATCCAATTTCACAGCGAACCATCCAAAACCTTAAACGTTGCAATTTTTTTAAAGCGATTGCGATTCCACTGTGAAAGATTGAAATCACGATAAAAGTTAATCGAGCATTAATAGACTCTCGAGCTATCAGGGTGAATTAAAATAACTGTTAGACCCTCGAAGCGATTCATATTTTTCCGAAAGGTTCGTCGGATAGTCATCGTTCTTCAAATTGCGCAACAGGTAGGAATCCTACCTGTCGACGTCGGATCTACGGGTTCAAGAGTCACCTTATGTGCCGCCAATGCAAAATAAGCAATCGAAATTCACCCTTCGCAGCCGAGCATCGACAACGCGAGAGTATCTAAAGGATTATTCAAATAGTCCCGTCAATAAATCGCAATTTTAATGTTTTGATAGTCGGCCTTCATTGTGCGTCGTTGAAAGGATTAAAATACATATTTTCATCATGATGTACGATAAACGCGTTAAATTATCACAAATACTTTTAACAGCAGCAAATGCTGAATAGAAAAACTCGGTTTATGGTCTATAATGGCTTCCTTACTAGCGAAATTATGGAAATGAATCGACAATGAAACATTTACATTGAGCTTACAGACAATCGTACTTCAATTTATTGCACCTTGATTACTTTATGTTAAGCTTGTTTTGCCAGATTTCCAGATGACTTCTATTTTTATGAAATTGTCAATTATTTTAAATGTTAAATTTTTTTCTGTGAATCGAAAAAAGTTTAATTTAATCATTCAATTTAAATGAAATTGATTATTTTAGATAATTAATTACTTGGTTGCAAATTAGGCAAACGAAATAATTAGTTTTTGATTTCAATGATGGATGAAAATAACTGAATAATTCATCAAGCCGTTTCACTATAAGGAAAACTGTGTAACTTAATTCATTAAAATCTCGTCCATTTACTGATGGCCGTAAACCACGATAGCACAAAGCTCGACGATAAAGCTGAGCTGTAAAATAGTGAATAAAATCTATCGCGTCGTCAAAATTGGCTGATTACAATAGCCAGGCAGAGCAGCTATAAGTAAAAGGTATTTTTGTCGTTTCGATTGGCGAAATAAAATCAAAATGTCTCGTAAACCGGGGACAACGTGTGACGTCAGAACTATGAACGCTTTAATATGCGCATCTTTGACGCACCATTCGATGTTCAGTGTTCGAGGAGTTTTAAGTTATTTGTACTTTTATCTTCGCTATAATAGTATAATTGTCTTGATTGGCAAATAGCATTTTATAGTCAATGAAAAAAAAATAAATGAACTTTTGTTTCAATTAAAACCATACAACCAACAATTAAAAATTAAAATATTTTGCATTAAGCAGTAGACTGCTGCAATTGAAAAATACTGTTCAAAAAACCGATAACGCAATTCTTGTACATGTACAAGAATTTCTTGTATATTTTCTCAACCTTCTACATGTAAATTTTGTAAATTTCTTGAACATGAACAAGAATTTTTATTTACGATATAAGCCGATTAAATTTAATGTACAAAGTGAATAAGATAATCACATTTATTTCGAACAGTGTATGCAGTAGTTATTTTGTTTATTTTTTTGAAGAAAAATACTGAAATTAAAAATGTATAATTAAAGTTTAATTAGACATAAATTAACAAATATGTGCACTATAATATGAATGTTGAAAAGAAATCTAATGAAGTTATAGTGTACTTGTTGAATCTATTGAATTTTTTAAATTATAATGTATTTGTACAAGTGAGTCTATAGGATTATATAAAAGTTTTTTTTTAATGATAATAATTGATAGATTAAACGAAATTACAAGTGAAGTTCGATATTAATTATTGTAAAGGTTTCGTCTAGATAAATATTAAACGATGTAGTAGCGCGTTTAGTGTACTTCGACAACAAAGTTCAAATCTAAAAACAAAAGATGTCGCCATGGTCCGTCCCGCCATAATCTAGGGACGCGGCGCTTTTCTAGCCTTTTTTTATTGTTTTTTCTAGTGATCGGCAAATCCTTTCCTTTGGGAGGGTATATCCTTAGGGTGGGCAGTTCATCCGGAGAAGACCTTTAAAATAATTAAGATCGAACTTCACTTGTAAGTTCGTTTAATCTATCAATTATTTAAAAGGTCTCGTCCAGATGAATATTAAACAATGTAGATGTTTATAGCCAGATTTGCCGTTTTCAATTTTTTTTGCAATACAACAGCTTGTAATCTAACAAAATAAATGATGTTCTTACATCTGATTCTTAATGTTAACTAACTCTTACTCTAGAGATAACACCGCATTAGCGAACGAATTCGGATCTATCATAGGGCGATTATAAAATCGTACAAACATACGGGACTCGCCAGTCCAATTTGCAGCTTTAATAATTAAGTCAACAGTGACACTTTTATTCGACGCTCTCAATGTTGAGGCATGTCGGATGTTGTGTGCCTTTAAAAGTGTCGTCGATACCACACTCGCTCAACGTGGCAAGGATCCATCGTCAATACATAACTAGAGACAATGTTTAAAATGTGTAAAACGTAAGAGAGGTTATGTCCTCCCTGGACCTGACGTTTTTACTCGATCAGGGATTTTTATCGTTAGTTTATTTTCTTTTATTACAATCTGCAAAACCCTTAAAAGAGATAAAGTTTGACAACTCTGACTCGAGTCTAATGCTAATAAAATTAACAATTTTTACTAGCCGATGCGCATAGGAGTGCCTGATAATTTTCCTACCATCAGGAGTAGGCTTTTGTGCGCTGAATGCTTGTTCTTAAGAGGACAAGAAAGTAATGATTTAGACGGTTGAATTATTAAAGGTTTAGTTATCAATGAACGGCGAAATAGCGGGAACGACGGTTGTGCTGGCCATACCAGGACTGCTAAGGTACCCTTAGCTTTATCATTAACAATCTTTCTTAGGACTCGAAATATTAATATAAATGGAGGTAAAGCATAAAATTCCAAATTCACCCAGGACAGCGTAGGTACGTCCACATTCTAAGTATTCGGAACAGGATGCCAGGACACGTACAGTTGACACTTTTTATTGAGCATTGCAGCAAAAATGTCAACATCAAAAGGACCAAGTTCCGACTCGATATATTGGAAGGCCACACCCGAATGCGACCATTCTGTGTCCGTGTCAGTCCTGTGCGACTCCCTATCTGCGTGAACATTATCTGTTGAGGATATGTAAGAGGAATACAACATAATATTCCGATGTTCCGCCCATTGCCAAACCTCTTTGGTCAGCGCTGACAAGTGGGGGTATTGAACCGAACCGTACCTATTGAGGAAGGAGAGAGCAGTGGTGTTGTCCACTCTCATCAGAACTTTGCAGTTCGCGAGATCAGCGGTGAAACACTTAAGCGCGTAAAGGCACCAGACATGGGCCTTTCGAAAGGTGGTTTAAGTGGACTTGTATATTCTCGAAACAAGCTTTTAAATGCAGACTCAATAGTAAAAAATCATCGAGGTAAACTATGGATTGAAACCCTCGTTCCCGTAAATATCATGTCACTGAGTGTATTACTGTTGTAATTATATACGGCGCAATACATACGTCAAATGGCACAGCTTGGAATTCGTATGTAACGTGTCGCCAACGGAATCTTAAAGAGATCCGATAATTTGGATCGACATATATCAACAAGTATACATCTTCTAAGACTAAAGTCGCCATTTGCATGCCTGGCAACATAAGCTGCATGCCTGTTCTGCAGTCTTCTAACTTAAAATGCGGTGGCAGAATGTACTTGTTGAGATATTTTAAATTAAATATGAATCGAACACCTCCTGAAAGTTTTTCGATTACAAAAAAACGAGTTAAATGTTGATTCGGGGAATCCTAAACCTGAATAATAGCCCCTTTGTTCAACAAGTGAACGATCTCCTTGTCACGCAGATTACTTTCCTCCGGCGACAAATCAGGTTTAGGTATATTTGATCTAGGTGGGGGAATTGATGAAAAAAGGATTTTATACCCCTGAATCGCGTCCAGCACCACCGGGTCTGAAGTTATATTTTTCCACTTGGGTAAAAACTCTCTCAAACGACCTGCAGTCTTTACCGGAGTTTATTGTCGGTAGTGAACCGAGCGGGAACTCGATCTCCGGCGTCGGCTCTTCGTGTAACTCGCCCCCGTGCGTTGAGCCGACTTTCTCATCTGTTTCGCCGGGGCTTTGCAGTTTTCCTCGTTCTGTGACTGCCGCTGAGATGTCGACCTAACTGGTTGTTGGCGGCCTGCCTGCGGAATTGTTTTTACTGGGGTCGACTTCTGCTTGGTGATATCCTTCGCCGTTTTTTTGCAAGCTTGCGCGTTTTTAATTCCTCCGCGAAGCCTTTTCCAGACAACCATTCGTCGACAACCATCGGTCGTCCGCTGCATACTTCCCCACCAAATTCAACGGGGGAACGATGAACGCACAGCACGATATCGAGAGCCGATATTGGTGGTCCACCAGCAGGTGTATTCCATTGGCTATCTGCTGCAGCACTTGGTTTGGCACTTTGGCAAAACCTGCCTGACCTCCTGTTTCAGCAACTCGGTCATGGCTGTACCCAACGCAATGAGACAAGCACCCACCTGAGCCCTTTGCACTTGAACTCATCCCGCTTCAAGACGCTGGGATGCGTTTTTAAAGCCGACATGAGTAACGTGTTGATTTAAGGCGGGTCTAAAAAGCTCACGTTACCTTTAATCTGGTACTTGACCAGAAGCTCAGCGCGACAATCAACGCTCAACCTGTTATGCGTGGTACTTTGTATAAACTCAAACATCGCTGGGGTCCATTGCACGTCGCTCGTTACCTTTTCTTTTGACTGAAAAAACTCTGCCACCGCTGAGTCCACGGTCGTCTCTTTTGCTGACTCAGCAGGAATGTTAAACGAAACTTTGTTTAGGTCATTATGAGGGGCGCCATTTTCTGTTATATCTGAAACGAAAAATTCAGACGATCTAAGTACGTCTTCATAACCTATAATTTTTTTTCTTTTTGGCTAGAAAAGGATCGAGTCGGATGAGATCTCTCTTTGCCTTTTAGTAAGGGTCGACAAGAGATCAGACCTAGTGCACAGCCCCGGTTTTGTTCACAAGACCGCTCTATCTTTGCTTGCTTACCTGTATTTTCGAGGTTATGTTCGTTGCCCTCGGCAATAGGGGTCCTTGGGGTACGATTTTCGTCGGGTCTCGCTTTGCGAGTATTTTCGATCGTCGATAGACGCTCGTCTTGACGTTTTAGTGCCTCCAAGATCTATGTCCAAAGCAGAGGTGCATTCAACATGGGTTGGGATTTTCTCCGCGACTGCAATTTTTCTTGTGAACGTGTTTTTTCACACGAGTGTGATTTTTTTTGTTTGCTAGAGTCGCTTTCGGTGACGGGACCTGGATCTGCTCCGGTGATGACGTTTCCTCATCTTCAACGAAAAAACTCAAAAAACTTTGAACCGTTGTCTCATATAACAAAAAACACAATGAGAAGAAAAGCGCCGCGTCCCTAGATTATGGCGGGACGGACCATGGCGACATCTTTTGTTTTTAGATTTGAACTTTGTTGTCGAAGTACGCTAAACGTGCTATTACATTGCTTAATATTTATCCGGACGAGACCTTTTAAATAATTAAAGTAATGAATTTTATTGTTTGATACATTCCAAATTAATGCAAATACTTTCATTTGAAAAAAAAACCCATACTGTCAGTAGTAATTTAAAATGTATGATTAAATTAAATAAAAGTGAATTAAAAATGATTAATAAAAATAATATTTATTTGCTTTAAAGTGTGCAGAGAATTTTATGCTTGCATGTAATAGGTCGCTAGAGGGGAAAATTGGCCGAAAAATATCGTTTCGTATCTCGGCCGCTGGGTTATTGACGTGTGCATCAATAACCTAGTTTTTGTACTTCGGAATAAATATTATTCGAATATTTTTCGATCGTTTCAATTTTTAATTGTTTAAATAGTTTAAATTAACATTTTGTATACAATTTGATGCGAAAAAATTATTAAAATAACTCATTACTGAATTTCTGTTTTATTCTAAACATATAAAAATTGTAAAATTCCAAAAAATTATTAAATACAATAAATATGATTAATGATTATAATCATTTTTAGTTTCCACTTAATTTTTGATTAAATTAGATTTAAAATTCATTACAATACAAATGATAAATTTAATTGTATTTATATGTTTTGCTAATATTTTTTACATTAAAATATTGATTACTTACAATATAGAATCTCCTGGGAAATTATCATATAAATTACAAATGTTGTCCGTGTACGTTATTTACATAAGAATATTACATTTTATGTTAAATGAAATATTATAAAAAATACTTATAAAAAGTAAGAAAAAAATAAAAAATATAATAAGTATTATAAAATATATATCTTTATTGATTATAAATGAAACTCGTTTTTCTTGAATTATTTGAAAATGTATTTTTTCAAAACTTAAATTAAATGTTTGAAATTAAAATGTTTATTAAAAGTATCCAAATTAGTCCAAAAAAAATCAATATAAATGTCATTGGGAATAATAATGAAAAATTATATTTTGGAGCAGTAAAAATTCGAAAATAAATAAACTATAATTAAAAGAACAAAAATAATCCCCAACACGCTAGTAAAAATATTGTGACGATAAAAATAAAGCTTAATCATAGATAATTAAATTGAACTGGCAGATTCTATATTCACGTTAAAACAAAGAGTTTGAACGTCTTGATTGACATCTCGTTGTTAACACCACGTTAATTCGCGTCCTTTTATTTTCAATTAGTCTTGATCCTCTGACTTAAATTCTCGTATTAGAGACGGCAGAATAGAGGGAGCGACCGAAAAAAGAGTACAATGTGATTTACATTCCGTCGTCTCGAGGACATAAAAATTCCGCGGCGATGACTTCCTTTGTTCCAGTCTGCATGGCCGCAGAGAATCGCAACCCCTAAGCCACGGGGAGGCAGTCGTCGCCCTAAAACTCGGCTAGATTTTCCGCTTATATTACATTTTTTCCTGATTAAAGGTGATATCCACCTTTTTATATACCGTCACTGAAATTTGCTCCTTCGCAGTTGCAATCTACTCGCCCGTTATGATATTAAATTCATAAACAGAACACAAAAAAATCTTTCCCTACAACCAATTCATTAATTTATTATGAAAATCAGACAATCAACAAATTCAACAGAAAATGTCAACAGAAAATGTCAACAAATAAAAATGTGTAAAAAATAATTGATTGGCAATAAAAAAAGGACATCAGCAGTGTCAAAAAGGAAACGTCCTAATAAAGAGAGAAAAGCAAAAGAAAAAAGATCCACGGTGACGTCGCAGCTTTAAAATGTAATTACGGAGGTAAATAATTCGAGCAAACTTTCAAAGCAGATCAAAGCACGCGTTGTGGAGTGCTATTGGTGTTGAATCAGCGAAGCCGCATATAGATGTGATCGGTACCTGTAATGCGGAAGACGAGCGCAGACCCTCGATAAATATTTCCGTCAAGTGACCGAAAGTTGGACGACGTCCGGACGACAGTGGTGGGAGGGCAGCGAGATTCGAATTCAAAGAGAGCCGAAAGGTGAAATCAAGAGCGATCCTTTTTCTCCTCGATGCGAAAGCGAGAGGCCGGTGTATTTGAGTTACGTTACGTAGTTGGGCGTTTAATCAGCCGTGTTGCCGGCAATGGGGCCGTTTGAAAGAGTAGGCGAGCGAGAGGGAAAAAAGAAATCTCATCGGCGAAGCCAAAGAGAGCAAGCCCGGCTCTTTTCGCCGGACACCGTGAAACGGATTTGTTAAGCAGATTTCAGTTCGACTAATGTCATGACTTCTGTCCCTGGATTGTCTATTTACCGACTCAGACGACTATATCTCTGGCTATTTTTGTTCGGCCGCCGTTGCTTTTCGCAACTTACTTACGAGAGACCTTTTTGATTAGGTCTCCGACTTTAAATACATTGCGAACGAGGACCCAGAAATCCTCATTCACCGAGAAGGTTTTTATGTCTTGTAGGGTACTCGCCCGTTTTGATACTTTTACCTTTGTTTAGTCAAAGTATAAAAGTTATTTCCAGATATATTTTGTTTAAAATATAATTCTTCCCATGATGACAATTATTTTTGACATTTTTTTATTTAAATATTGAGAAAAATAAGAATGACGTCCTCTAGGCGTCGATGTAATGACAGATTGCCTCTTATATTTTCCACTACATATATAAATGCCATCCGTTAGCTTTAGTTCTACTTGGCTGCGCCCCACTGTCGTTCTCCTAATTGGCATCGATATCTACTCACTAGAGTGAAAATTATACTTCATTTAAACATTAATTACTTTAGAAAATGCATCGCATCACATTTTTAATCATTAATCATTTTCACTACATTTTTTAAATAAAATGAAAATGTTAAGTTCTTGATCTTAATCTATTTAAATTGAACAAATTGTTGATATTAATAAAAGGAATATTAAAAGGAGATAAAATAATATTCAATACTGAACGAATGAATAACTAGGTAAAACGATTGCATAATTGCAAGATAAAAAAAGTGTTGATTTGTAAAAACTGATGAAAATTTGTTCATAACTTTCCATCTAATTTTTATTCCATTCTAAAAATTTGCAAATAGCTTCATTATTGATTACACTTTATACTGTTGAAATATGAAAAAAATCAAACGGGCCCAAATTCGGGAATAAACAATTTTTTTCCAAAAATTGCATATTTTTATGTTAA
>JABFPM010004315.1:0-12837 GCA_022817325.1 Idris sp. 1 HC-2018 | reverse complement strand
GTGTGTAACATAAATGTAACATGTATGTCATCTTTTTATTTTCTTACACCTGTAAATGCTGCTTGTATAATTTATACATGCTACATGTATGTAACTCACATAATAGCTGAAATTATCATTACGTTACACATGTCACATATGTGTAACATGCGATATAGACATGCATGTTAAACCATGTATAACATGCGGAGAACTATAATGTTACACGCATGTTATACATACATACAATATGTATGTATGATGCACGTTACATACGTACATATATGATACACGTATGTCACATGCGTCTAACAAGCGTGTGTTTTTTTCACGGTTTTAAGAGGTATTAATTTGAATCCTTAATTACAATGTTTTTTTTATTAAATTAGTAGTGGAAACTGTGCCAAAATAACTCTAATTGAAGTATATAAGATGTACGTTAAAATTTTGTCATCGCAATGTTGATAGGTTAAATTTGTGCTCAATTATAATTTAATAACAAAGCAACCTAGTATAGTGCCTTACAGGATTAGGCAGTATCTTACTTAAGATTAATAGATACAATATTTAATTACCCAAAATGAAAGTATTTTGTAATATGTATTTTACTACTCAAAATCAAGTATTTTATAATTAAAAGTAATTAATTAGTAAAAATAAGTAAATTAAACTCATCACGAATAATCATTGAGTTTTTAAAATATAATTTTCTCATTTATAAATGACCTGTGAAAAGGAAAACGCATTTAAGAGCTTTTTAGTAAACTACTATCACCTGTAACATATAACAAATAGTATGTATTTAAATATTTTTGCCTTTTTCGGCAGTGGTAAATCAGCTTTCTCACTGTTGTTTATATTAATTTTCTAACCATCTAGAATTATTGGTATTTTTTATTATTTTAAAATTAATTGCAATGTTTTTAGACTAGGCACAGCTCTGATAAATGTAGAAATAACGTATTATACAACTAGGAAAATGGCTGTTTCTGTACGAGTCTATGGAGACGCTCACTTTCATTTCAAGTTATACACTGCTGCCAAAAAATAGAGCCACGGTACGGCTATGGCATGGCTATAGCACAGCTTTAGCATGGGTATAGTAAGGGGTATGGACTAGTTGTGGCATGGCTGTGGCGTAGATATGATTTCGCTAGCACAGCTATGGTACAGCTGTGGTATGGCTGTGGCGAAACTGTGCCATAGCTCTGCCAAAGCTCTCCTATAGCTCTGCTAGCGAAATCATATCTATGTCATAGCCATGCCATAGCCCTTCAATAGCCGTGTTATGGCCTTGTTGTACTTCAGCAACTATTAAACCACAACCAGTTTGCAATTTGGATCCGGCTAAAAAGAAAAAGTGGGCATTCTTCCTTGCCGTAAGTAAAAATCTCAATAAAACCGTATCACTCTAAATTGACCGTATTTCGGTCAATTTTAATCGAAAATTAATTTGTTTTCATTTTGTTTAGAAAACTCCAAATTTTATGAATCTTACATAAAATCGTTAATCCGTGCATGACATTTTTCCGTGTATGTGTTTGAATTACATAAAAACTTTGAAAGAAATCAGTTCCTTTTTATAAGGTTATTTAACCTATTAAAAGAAATTTTTTTTAAATAAAATGAAATACAAGGTTTTGAAGCAGAAACTCAATCTTTAATTTAAAAAAAATGTCAAGTTTCGATAAAAATTGCGAAAGTTACATCACGGTTGGATTTTACACATCATACAAATTGGCATTTTACAAATTTTTATGATTGTCACTATAACTTCACAATAATCAAAACACTAATGAGTTGTTTATAACAATCTCGCCAAGGTTGCTAACATTACAGTGGTTTTTTGACAAGGAATGTTTGCCAAGGTTGATAACAATACAAAGGTTTTTTAGCAGAAATTTTTTTTCCAAATTCTTTGGAAATCTTTTTTTTTAACAAAGAAAAATTTGTTTTGAATACAAAATTTGACATTTTTTTGCGAAAAAAAATTTCACATAAGTTTTTGCCAAATTTTCTGTTAAAAACTCATTGTATTGTTAGCAACCTTGGCAAACATTCTTTGTCAAAACACCACTGTAATGTTAGCAACCTTGGCGAGATTGTTATAAACAACTCATTAGTGTTTTGATTATTGTGAAATATAGACCAAAAAGCTTAAATTTTCGTCTAATTTTCAAAATGCTCTAACTTCGTCAATTTTTATCGTACAATCTTTTTTTTTTTAAATCTTCATAAAAAATGAATTTTAAGAATCCGTAATGAAACTTAGCAAGAACCGAAGAAAAACTTGTCAGAAATGACATTAAACTTAATGAATTTTTAATTAAAAAATCCCTTGAGTTATTATTAAAAAAATGATTCTGTTAACTTGATCAAATCAAAATGTTTATTTCAAATTCATAAAGTTCATATTCAGACCTTTAATTTAAAAAAAAAAAGATTTTACGATGAAAATTGACGAAGTTAGAGCATTTTGAAAAAAGACAAAATTTCTTAAATTTTTTTTGTCCCGTTTTTTTTTGCGACCAGTGTATAAAGAAAATATTCATTAAAAAAGGAAGGATACTGATTTCTATTCGTCATAATTTTTCTGCTTAAGAATATTTATACGATAGGTCTTTGCATTACATAAACTTATGCAGCGCAGAGTTTTAAAAAAACCAATGAATCCGCCTTAAGAATTTCTATGTACACTATAAACAGGTTGTTGAAAATTCAACACAACTTTAAACAACATGTTGTGTAATTTTCAGATTTTGTCTGAATTTGAAAGTTTTCGTTGTAACACAATAATATAACCTAAATGCCATATTTTAAAAAAGCCTCCTAGTAAATAATTCACTACCAATTTGTTTTGAAAGTATGTAATAATGAAAGGTATAATTATAAAATAAATAAATTTGTTTAATATTTTTATTTTGATTAACTTATGTATTTATTGGATTCTAAAAGATATCTTCAAATTGAATTTTACAAAAAAAAAAGTTTAAAATTCATCGATATGTTTCTTTAAGGTAGAGCTTCCACTATACAGTTCTTTTTACTATAGCCTTTTTTAAGAAAACAGTTTATGTGGCAACAGCGCACCGTTGGTTGTATCTTTTATTTTTTTTTCTCTCTGTGTCTCTCTTTGCTTGTACGCATGCAGTCGCACTAACCTCATATAACCTCAATTGTTGTTATATGTCAATTGACATATTCAAAAAACCGGGTTTAAAATATATTTTGTAAAATATTTAAACCGTCGGAATTGACTAACAAAGTTAGATATAAAGGCAAATGATAATCAAAAGAATTTGTAAAGAGCAGAGAAAAACATATAACTGGTATGATTGAAGCACGGAGGAAAAAAAGTGTGGATTCCAATGACAGTACTCGAATTATTGGTGACGGATTTCGAAAACTGTGATAATAATTAATACATGGTTATAAAATGTATCTAATGAACAAAATATGTTTGCAAAATAATACAAACAGTAATTTATTTCATAACCACTGTTTCAAGCCTCCATTTCATTTGAATTCCGCGGGCTTATTCCCTATCTTTACAATGCTATCAGCTGTGCGGTGTTGCCACATCAAATCGATGATGAAATTTCTTCGTTATTTGCAATCAATTTAACGAAAAACTACTCTGTGAATTTTGCTATAACTTGTTTTAAAAATTTATTGAAAATGTATTTTACAAATGTGTGGTTTTTCATTCCAATTTAACGTTGCGTTTATTTACTTCGTTCAAATAAGTGTTTCTTTTAACATGATTATAGGCAGTTCAATGCTAAAGTACTTAACTTGTATATTTAATATCTCTCGATCTATCCTGTAAATTCGTTCCAAATTATACGTGCTTTAGTAAAATGTCTTCAAAAACACATCTTCAAAGTTTCGTAAGTTTTTAACGTCATATGGGTTCGTGGAATTGTTTTGGCAAGCATTAACTCACTACATAAAATGTTAAACAAATTATTAGTTGTATTTTGTATACGTAATAAAAATGAAAAGTAAAGACACCAAAACACATTTTGTTAAAAAAAAAATTCTTGTACAAGATAAATTATGTGTATTATCCGGATTCTAATAGTGTTTAATTTAAGCTTAGTTTGAATAAATATAAGCTTAATCTTAAGATGATTTATCATAAGTAACAGTACACTCAGAGAATTAGATTGTTAAATCAACAATCTAGATAATTAAACTGAATTATCTACAGATAGTTAGCATAAAAGCCAATCATATTATTTGAATTGAAATCATTATTTTTTCTGATTGGCCCATATGCAAACTATCTGTGAGTTATTCAATTGAACAATCTAGATTGTTATTTTTCGTTAAAATACAGATAAGAGCTATCTATTTTGCGAGTGTAAAGTTTTTATAAAAAAAGGTAGCTCAACTGCGAAAAAGAAAAACTGAGCTACAACTTTATCAGCAGAAACATACCAATGAAACATTCTATTATTTATAAAATTTCAGTCGAAAATTGAGAAGACTTAATCTTGGTGGGAATGATTTGGCAATTGTCCCTACTTCATCTCTATCTACTCTAGATATTTTGAAAAAGCTAGAGATACAAGAAAATAAAATTACCAAAATACAAGAAGGTGATTTTGAAGGTGAGCACAATAAGTATAATAATATTTCAAAATATTTATTATTTTTATTTAACTGAGTGTACTATTAAAATTAGACTCTTAAAAACATATTTATAAGTTATTTAAATAGTAGTAAGCACATATATGCAACTAAAGTATGTTAATAACTTCTAAACTTGTTTTTCAGTGCAATGGTATTACTATTGTATTAAGGTTCTTCTTCTAAAGAGACATTCAACCAAAAAATAACGAAAAATTGAATAAATTTGAAAACAAAATTATTACATATTTTGATAGTTTAAAGTGTTCTCTGTAACGCGGTTAATTATTTTTCATTATACTCATTAAAAAACATTAAACATTGCAAAATGAATTCTTCAAGAAGCATTAACAGCGCTTAAATGTATAACTCAAACTTAAAACACGTTTTTCTCAAGTTTTTATTTTTCATGTTTTCTAGTTTTCAAAATAGAACTGGTACCAAAGTTCTTGACCGATTTACTTCTAATTTTGTTAAAAATGATTCTCAGAATGTAAACAACAACTTGTATTAATCAAAATTTTAATAAATTGTTTTTAATATTTTTTATTAACATTGTACTGCAAAAAAGCTCAATTTTATGCTGTTTTTATGCATTTTCTCAGTAATATTAATATAACTTGTATAATTTACACGATATGAAACTTTGAGTCAATACAATTTGTTGTCTACATCATAAGGAGCAATTTAAACAAACAAGCAAATCAATCGTGTAGTTTGGTACATATTCTCCTTGAAAATTAGTCATTATTTTAATGATTATTAACAATTTAATGATAAGTTTTTTCATTTTTGAACCAGAAATCTTTAATATATAAGCAAAACGGAATAAAAACGTCTCATTAAAATCGGATTATATTTGTCGATTTTAGCCATTTTGGTTGAATGTCCTCTTGCCATTTGGTCAAAAATAAAGATTGATTGACTCTAGTCGTTATGACATATCAAGAAATAGTATATTACGATACTAGGGCGGAAAAATGGAAAGTCACTTACTCGTTCTTTGCAGCACGAGGCAAAGCCGAGTGAAAACTTCCTGTCAAATACAGAGTTATATTCTTAGTTGATACTAACTTAACCTGACATTGTTTCAGGACTGAATAACCTTGAATCTTTAGTACTGTCTCATAATCATCTCCGAGAGGTTCCATCGCGTGTGTTTGTTCACTTGACACAACTCAATTCCTTAGAATTGGATGGAAATCAAATTAGTCATGTTGATTCTGACGCATTTATTGGATTGGAAGGTAATTTTAAAGTATAAATATTTACAAAGCAATTATTACAAGAAAATATAATAATATTAATTTTTACACATAAAATGCAAGATTTAAGAAAGTCATTTTGGCATTTATCTCAAAAAGGGCAATATTGAAATCTGGGTTTCACTTCATTCCACTTAAAAATATGATACATAAAAATTACTTAATTAATTTCACAATTAAATCTGAAATTAACTTGAAACTTTCTAAAATGTCATAATCAACAATTTTTACAACTCCTATTAAATATAAAATATGGGCAATTTTCTAGAACCTTTAACTTTCAACTTGCCAAATTTTTGAAAGAAATCTTTAGCACATCTTAGTTTTATCATAATTATCATTTATTATTACTTTAAAATGAATAATATAAAGTCAAACTGTGATAAATTACATGCGCGTAACTTTAAATTAATATTTAATTGTAAAATCATAGGCAAATATTACGTCTTTGATAGACTTTCTGTTCTAATGTCAAAGACGTAATATTTTGAAACGGTCTTTCAATTGTTTAAGTAGTTTTTAATATATAATTAGATTTTATTGCACGCACATATATTTCATTACATCAAGATACTGTGCAGTTCATCCAGAAATATTAAAGTATTTTTAAATATAAATATTTTCAATTACAAAATGTATTACGTCTTTGTCGTTTAACTCAGGAACAGATTTTGATACTTTTTTTCTAGTTTACATATTAAATGCGCATCATTTGAATTGTGCTTATTGCATTTGATAAATTTAAAAGCAATGTTGAATTATTTTTTAATTGCACTTTAACTCTGTGCTTATAAATTAAAAAAGAAAATGTGTCTGCATAACCTAAAGGGATTTTGAAATGTTTTTAAAATATAATTCTTATAAACGTATAAATACTTACAAAGTGTAAAACTATAATAACTTGAGGTGTGCAAACTATAAAAACTAAAATTTTCAATTTAATAATCCAAAAATTGAAGTGAAATGCGAGGGACAGGTGGGTTTAAAAGTTCTAGAGATTTGCCCATATATTCTTTTACATTTATTAATATATATAATAGAATAATATGTATTAAATTAATATTTCAAAACGTTATTAATTAGTTTTTTTTAATTATTTTCAGAAAATTTGCAATATCTAAGGCTCGGTGATAATAATTTGCATTCTGTTCCAAGTGATGCCTTAAGACGATTACATCGTCTGCGTCATCTTGATTTAAGATCAAATAACATCACAGTATTACCAGAAGATGCTTTCACAGGCTATGGAGACTTTATAACTTTCCTTAATTTACAAAAAAACTTGTAATTATGTTACTACATTTTTTAAAATATTCTAAAATGCTTTCAAATAACCTAATACAATAAAACTGTAATAAATTGAAAACATTTAGGGTAGAAAATCCGTGTTTATTATTAAAGTTAATTGTTTTTATAAATTGTACAAAATTATGTCGCATATTAAATTTATGTCGATAAAGTACCATTAAATAATGTTAAATAATGAACTTATTGTTTGCTTAAAAATTAGTTATTTTGCCAATTATTTTTAACTCTATGTTTTTATTTTTGATAAAATGAAGTTTTTATTACTTCTGTATGTTCTTTGGCAAAAACAAATAGGAGTATTTATAAGAAATGAAAATAAAATATAATAATTTTAGACATAATTTAAATTAAACATTCTTAAATACTGAAAATTTCTTAATCAATTTTTACTTTTTTATAATATATATGTATTTTTTTCTAATTTTTTGGTGGATAGTCTTATTCATTTTTACCAAAGAATACATATAAGTGAACAAAACCTAACTTTATTGCAAAATATACAAACATGGAGATTTTATCGCAAAAATGACTAATTTTTTAACAAACCATGATTTTATTTTTTAAAAATTTTCATTGATATTTTTTAATATAAATAAAAATCAAGCTACATTTTTATACGGTATATTGGAAAAATTAACTTACATAATAAATTCATAAGAAAAAATAACATTTCTAAAGCAAGAAATTTTGGTCCTTGTCTATACGGATTTTCCACCTTAAGTATCAAATATATGCTAATTTTCTAAAATTATACTAGTTAAGCTTATACAAAATTGCTATTAACTTTTAAAATGGGTATTTAAATTTCATAAGATACTATATTTTGAAGAGATATGTTAATAATATTTAGAAAAGTCTTCCCAAAATCTTGAAAAGATCAAGTAGAATTGATAAAAAATTAATCTAAATAATAGTTTAGCTGAGACTAATCTTTTTAGTTTAAGATATTTTTGTGTTTCTTAAAGAAATATTTGAATATCCTTTTATTAAAAAATTATTAACTAAAATCATAAATCATAAAATTATTAACTTGTCATGATTTGAAGCAATCAATTAATTTATGTTGGCATTTAATAATGTTCAAATTTTTATTACAAAATAAATTTCAATCTTAATCAAAACAATAACAAAATAATAAAAAGTAGACTAAAATTTCGTTGAAAATTTTGTAAAGTAAGTTATCAGTATAAGTCGTTCCAACATTTTAAGTAAAATAATACCTAAAAAGTTCAAAATATCTGTTCACCAAAACTCATGCAGTGATGTTTAATCTGCTCCAGTCTTTTCTATGCAAAAATTTTTGAAAAGTTATAGACAATTTTTTATAAATAAATTTATCTTGTTAAAAATATTGAACGTTTTAAACATCATTTAAAATATTTCAATTTATAATATTAAAAATTTTGAATTTTATAGAATAAAAGTCTTGCCTGCTATGATATTTGAAAACTTGAATTCTCTTGAAACACTGAACCTACAAAATAATAAACTATCAAGAATACCGGAAGACATCACGGAAAACATTGTTGACACACTGGAAGTTATTGACTTAACAGGTACTATCAATTTTTTTTAATTTAAATATCAACGTGTTTTGAATGACACATAATTTATTTCAATTCAATAGTTTATAATGCATTATTCATTACAAACTTAAGGTATTAATAATCCTTTTGAAACCAAATCGATTAAAAGATGAATACACATTCTTATTATTTAATGTTTTTAGCCTACAATTGAGTTCTTTAAAAAATTGGAAAAACTGTGTGTTTAAAAATGATATAAAGCACAAAATAATTATCGTATACTTTCATGTAATGAAACAGCCAATAATTATCATTTAACTTACATGAAATAATCTTTATAATAACCTTTATTAAGAAAGTTGTAGGTGAAAAATAATTACAGTTGTTCAATTTCAAACTATCCTTCAATACATTCCTGAACTCATATTAATAAAACTTGCAAATCAGAAAAGTGTTAATATGACATTCACAACAGAGATAAATATTAGAAGAATTTGAAACTTCTAACTTTATTATTATTAAAAATGCAAATTTTAAGCTCCTAATTTTAATATTTTCAAATCTTTTATGAGCATATGCTATTCTAAATTAACTAGAAAATATTTTGTAATTTCAGCTTTGGACAACGGCTTATTTAATTCCAAAATGGTTTCAAATTTAGCTCGAAGTTGTGATGGTTTTTTTTCCTTACTAACATATGAATCTTTAAATATAGTTTGTCTTTCTAGCTGTCTGTTCTGTCTGTCACTAATTCATATTACCATTTAAAAGAATGCAATGAAAATCATTGCAACAGCATTCTTGCAAATTTTATAAGTTAGACTACACAAAATGTAATTAACACCAAAACGGCCGGGTTTCGCGATTACTTTTTTATATCATTTATGTAAATTATACTTACAGAACAATATTTTCTAAAAAAGCACATGATTAATGTAATAATAAATAACTGTTTTTATCTGTTAATAAATACATTTAATCAATATTTACATATTAAGGGGATAGTGTATCGAAAATGCTATTTTCGACAATTGTTAACCGATCTTTGCGAGACTTTTTTTATTTGAATGCATTCAGATGTTACTTTAAGGTTTTTCATTGAAAATTGGCTATAAATAAATAATTTACTACTTTTTTTAGTAACAATTGCACGAAAAAGGGTCATATTCAAAATGTTCCTTGCACGCTAATTTACATTCGATTTACTTTTCGATATTTTTTTTTTAATGTTGATAATTTATTGGACAACCAATTGTATTTACAAAATTTTGATAAAACAAAAGAATAAAGAAGTTATCACTATTCAAGTGAAAAACATCGAAAAAACAACATAATTTTAATAAGTTTTAACAAAAGGTAATATACAGTCAAACATAACCTTCAAATTGACGGCTTTCGGCCGTTTTAAGTAGAAAGTTAATTAAATATAAAAATATTAATAATTTTAGGAAAATAAATATGCCATAATAAATTACATTAAAAATGATGAAAATTCACCAAAGAAAAAGTTTTCAAGTTCAAAACTAACAAAATGACAATAAAAAGAAAACTGAAAGCCGTCAATTTGACAGCCTCGGCCGTTCTAGTGTTAAAAAGAAAAAAAATTCTACTTCAGTAATTATTCAAGGACTGTTTAGAAGTAAATCAGATGTCATTCCAGATTGATTTTCAATTCATTCGATGGTATTTAAGAAACATTAAAAGAATCACTCAAAAAACTTCATCTCAAAATACCAATTAATTGAGCTTCTTAAAGTAAACGATTTGAAGACCCTCTATGAATGTCCGACCAATCAATATATCAGACGGTTGAGTGTCGATTGGCATTACACTCAAATTTCGCTTTAACATCGTAGATTCTAAAGTAACTATTAACCCAAGTAGTATCAGCTTTCCTCTCTGCAATATCTAGGTAATGACAGATTGAATAGAAATACCATGGTTCTTGACTTTCCCTATACTGTACTGACAATGAATTTTATGCAAAGTTTAAACACTCTGATTTAATTGTAGTAACTGAGTTTTCCGGATCGATTCGAACTACAACTGAACAACCCTCTATCTGAATTGCTATGATGTATTTCTTTACATCAGATGAACAATTGAAATATTAACTTCAGCAGAGATTGTGGACTTAAGTTTCGCGCAATCTTTCATCTTCCCGAGTTTGTATCAATTATTACCGACGAACAAGGAATATTAATTCATTCTTCAGATGGCTTATAAATTCTCAAGAAAACAATTTTAGTTTTACCAAACCAAACACTTCTTCTTGACTTTTTAATTGAGTGCAATTTGAGTTTCTGGATAAAACCTCTAAAGAATACATTGTATTCTTTAGAGTGCCCCAAGATTCACACAATTTATTCTATTTCGCAGATGATGTTAACTTTTACTGTGTGATTAAAGATTTCATTTTAGCTATATTTTTGCAAAATACCTGCTTTCGTTCGGTGAGTGGTGCCTCAGCAACGCCATGAAAGTTAAACTACTCAGTCCACAATTCAAAATCTGGGTGTGATATTTTCTAATACTGGTAGCTTTAGCTTACATATAGATAGCGTTGTTTATAAAGCTTTCAGAGTTTTGGGCTACAGAAATCGATTTTAAATTTGCACATGAAATAATTTTTCTAATACTAGTTCGGTCCATTTCAAAGTACGTCTCATCTACGTGATATTATAACCTCTAACCAACTCAGCAAAAATCGTTTTAAGATAGGCTTCTTAGGAATTTGATATACTTGAATGGTAGTGAATGGTTCACCCAATGAATTTCATTGACCACTATATCTGAATTCAAATATCAGTGCTTTTGACTTCGAGCTGTTCAAAAAACAGATGTAATCTTTCAAAATTATGAATGATTCTATTAATTGCCCAAAACTCTTAGAGTTTTTAAACTCAATGAGCCGTCTCACAATCGTAGACAACAGTCACTATTTTATTGAATTAAATATTATAAATAAAGACGAAAACTGAATTGTTAATCGACTGAGCAAATTGAGCAATATTGTCACCAAAGAAACAGATCTTTGCTTTACTAGCAAAGCTTCTTTATTTAATTTGCATCACAAATTCTGCTAATTTTCTTAACTCTAGACTTAGATACATTAACTTGAATTAACTTTTCTAAAACAGATAAAGCTACTATTTTCATTTATCAGTTTTATTACGTTGTCCTTAAGTTTGTTTAGGCTGTGATTAGGTCTAATTAATATTATTTTTCAAACTTAATTTTTATTGAAATGTAATTGCTTTATAGCTTGTTTTATAGTTCTAGGAACTCTACATATAGATTATGTAAATTTTTCAAACAATTGGGAAGTAGATGACAAAGATAGTGCTAACAAAATTGTTTTTCACTCTGCAGTTTGTTATGCAGGATCTAGCATAGTAGTCACTAATGTTTCTTGATATAAAATTCGTTCATTTACTAAAACTCCCTATCATGTGTGTTAACAGATAACCCACTACTTTGCGACTGTGAACTGAGATGGCTTAACAGATGGATAAAAAAACAATTAAGACTGGAAAACGAAATAATGGTTAAGAAAAAACCGATGTGCACCATGCCATCAGAGCATCGAGAATACCATATTGACGCAATGCCACTGGAAGCTATGGGATGCGGTGCAGACGACGATGACTTCATGACGGATGCATCAGTTTCGATTCATTCAACTTTAAAAACAATCATTTCAGTTGCAACAATTATTTTATCGCTCTCGTAATTTTATAAGTTTTTAATAATCAAAAATTGGTTGCGAGTGAACTTTAAATTTCATTAAGATTAGAAATGCAGAAAACGAACGCACCTGATTTCAGATACATCAAACTTAAAATTTCACATGATTTCTCAAATTATGACCGAATTTATAACTATATCTATAGTTTTATTTTTATACTACTGATGGCAATCAATGATCAGATATTTGATCAATTTTATTCTAAAAATTTATTACTATACAAAAACATTTATAGAACAAGTATTTATGACTTATAAAATATAAAAATATGTTTTATTAACATTTGAAATGTTTATTTTTTTATTTTATATTTTAAATAAATTATCTATATAAGTAATTGTTTAATACAAGTTTAAATGAATAACTTCTTGTGAAC
>JABFPM010004314.1:0-12843 GCA_022817325.1 Idris sp. 1 HC-2018 | reverse complement strand
TTAACATTATAAATAAATTACTATTTACATTTTTGTTTAATTAGTAAATAGTGTTTGTTTAATAACATTTTTAAAATAAAAGTACTACCAACATAAAAATAATTTCTGTAAAGTGCTGCCATCTGCTACACTTGAACAATAAAAAAATTACATTTCAAATTATTATTAATTATTATAAAATTATTAGATGAATTTTTTATTATATTTTGAGTTTATTGGTCAAAGTAAATAATTGATTATTAAAAATATAATTTTTGTATCTGCTGTTGGTAATGATGTAAACATACAAGATGGCAGCATCTATTTCATTGTTAAGACTAAAATGTGACACAATTTTACGAAAATTGTGTTTGAATTTTGTTTTTAATTGACAAAATTGGATATGATATTAAAAATAAAGTATTTCAAATTTGTATCAACATAATCTATAATTTTATTATAACGAACTTAAACTGATAATACAACTTCAAAAATGTACCAACCGGAATTAGAAAGGAAAAATTCGCAGGTACGTTGTTAAAAAAAATACAAAATATAACCTAACTTTTCTATTTATATCTCTAAAGATGAAAAATTTGCTCTTTTTGTATTAAAAGTTATTTAATAAAGCTCAAAACGTACTAAAATCAACTAAAAATCAATAATGTGTTTTCGCAGTTTTTTCACTTATATAATTTTTGTGTAAAGGAAGCAAACATGTCTCAAAGAATGAGTGTAAAAATCATTTCAAAATTGTAAAACTATTCAAACAAAATAACTTATTATATTTTAATTCAAATTATTAAAAAAAATGAATAATAATAAATTAATTGGTTTCAGGATCCTTTATTGTCCAAACTCACACCAGAAGAAATACTTATTTTGAAGAAATGTAATTCTGAAGCAACTATGAACCGGGGAATACCTTTTGGACTTTTGGGTGGAGGTGCAGTTTTCCTCGGTATCAAAAATGGATTCATCAAAGCAAAAAGCCGAAATCACGCAATAGTGGCGGTGTCTCTTACAACCTTTATGTCATTTATATTAGGAAGAATGTCGTATGTTATTTCTTGTGTTAATGCATCATTGCCCAAAAGTACTTTTGAACGTTTGAATAAGCAAATATTGATTACAAAAGACAGCAACGTGCAGGAAAAATGGGAGCAAAATGCTCAAAGGTAATAAAATATATTTTAAAAAAAATATGAGAGCAGTAATAGATATTTTGAACTGACAATTTTATTTTAGAGCACAGGATGATTCTAATGCACGTCAACGTCATGATGGAATTAGTTTAGACGTACCAAGTAGCGACTTTTATGATTCGAATTCACAATCTCATTCGTACGAGGCTGGTACGTTTATAATTTTCTTTTATACACAAATAAAATTAATTTGTAAGAAAAAGAACATAAGTTTTTTTAAAAGTATTTTCGCTTTTTTTCATGCAATATAAAACTTTTAAGAAACATCTTTATTAAATTATCTTTAATTAAAAAGAAATACTAATTTTATTAACGTAATACTGACAAATAATCTATTTAAACATTCATATATAAGCTTTTACGTAGCAAATTTATTTGAAGAAATTTGCTAATAATTTTTTGGTATGTTGATTATATTAATGCCAGCACAATTTTAAAATTCGATTTTAGAAACTAAATTTTTGAATTGAAATTTACATTTTAAAAATGGCTGAAAATAGTTTGGTTCTTACTATTGACAAATGTATTTTTTTTATTTTAATGTTTTAATTAAAACTATATCACATTTTAGACACTAAATCCGAACGAAATCCCAGCTATCGTAACACTTATGATGATCTCAGAGAACAGAACAGAAAATACAACCAGCAAGAAAGGTATAATAATTTAATATTATAATAAAGTTTACAATTATTTAACATTTTTTCACATCTTTTAAGAATGCTTATAATTAAAATTAATTAAATTTGTGTCATTTCTAAATAAAATCATGGTGGCGACAGGACCCGGAAAACCTGGAATTGTCAAGGATTTTTTTGTCGGGAAAGTCAGGAAATGTTTTTTTTTGATAAATAAATGGAATATTTACCTCGATTTTTTTTCTTATTTTTTAATTGTATATTATTTTCACGATAAATGAATAGTGAATCACGAATTAATTTTAATTTGTTACAACACAATACATATGATTACATTTTAATCTAAATTTTAGTATAAATATTAAAAAAGATATTTTCAGGGAAAATTAAAAAAATCCATCTGGAAAACCTGGAATTGTCAGGGAATTTTATAAAGCAAGTTTTGTCGCCACCCTAAAAATGTAAATGCTAAATTTAGGATTTTTTCTTCTTTTTTTAGCACCAGGCAACCTGATATCTACAAACCCTCGTCAACAACAAGCTTTTTTTGGGATGAACCTACAAGGTAACAATATTTAAATGTCAAAACAAGAGTAATCATTCATTATTAATTTTGTACACAGATATGGGGATGAACCAAAACAAGATTTCCCTGCTCCTGAGGAAAAACCAAAAGCCAGACGCAAAACAAAGTATGGAGATGAGTTTGATTAGAGTGCGCGAAGGGATCTCTCATAGTTGCACAACATGTAGTAGAGAGACTTCCAATTTTTTTTATTTCGCGGTGTCCATTTGCAGTTTTATGTTAACTATGTAATTTGTCATAGTAAAAAAACAACTTAAAAAAATTGTAGTAATTTTTTTTGGATTCATCCTTTCATAAATGGTGGCAAACTTTAAAAATAGAAATTTCTGAAGCAATGAAGCACATTTCCACTTGTTAAACACAAACAGATTGACGTTTAAATGAGTGAAAGAGTTACTTTCATGAAACCTTTGCAGAGATATTGATTGTTTGTTAATTTATTTGCCATTAACTTTTTTATTTTCAAATTATTTACATATAACTGTTTGAGAAAAAGAAAATTGTTGTTTACAAAACTGTCATCTACACATGTTGTGAGTGGAAAAAAAAAATATCGTATGTCTCTTGCGTTGGAAACCGGATTGGTTATGATGAAGGACAACCATGTCGACCGTGAATAATGCGATTCTGAGGGAAATTCAAATATGAACACTGCAGCATTCATTTCCCATGCAAATGTTACATTCTCGTGCAGTAAGGTTCGTTGTCTTGCGTAAACCAAGATTTCCTTAGTCGCCTGAGGATAAGGTCAAGGAGATGTAAAAAATAAAGTGTATGTTCTCGCAAGTTATGGATTCGCTATTACGAGCAACAAATTACTCTACCATGTTTTTTTTCGCAAGTACACATCGGTGAGATTGTATTTCATGTTGAACAATAACATGCAATATTGTTGGCATTAACTTTTTGCGATTCACAGTTGAGTCTTAATAATTTAAATTTATTTTCATCGCAGAACTGTAAATTGCTGTCCTAAATTTTGAAATCCTCAAGCGTTATTTATCTTTGAAAACTTTGTGTATTTACAAGATGTAGATACATTGCAGTGTACATGAAAAATGGAAAAAACATAAATAAATTTGTTTGACTCTGAGTAACATCTAATTATGAAACATTTTTTATGTACTCTATTGAGAAATCGTAAACAAGTAATTCTAAATGTTAATTTCATGAACATTAAATTTGATTTTTTTCTTAAAAGCAATAATAATAAAATATTTGTTTGACATTTTTTATATTCAATTTAATTAAAAACTTGTATTTTATTTGCACAAGTTTGTCTGAACCAATTCAATTCTAGACTTAAAATATAAGGACTGATATAATAAAATAAACAAAGTTTGTTATTTGAATTTATATTGCTTATGATATTACTTTTAAATAACTTCATTCATAGAACCACAAAACTCGTTTACATGCAAAGTAAATATATTTGTCAGTGAGAGCTCGTCAAATTGGAATAACCACATAAACAATTGAATTTTAAACCCCCATTGAAACCCTCACCGACATTAATATTGGTTTTCTAATATTCAGCGTAAATTTTCTTCGCTTATCCCACAATAAAGTTTAAAACATTTCTCAGAAAAGGAGGAAGATATGCTCAGTGTTTAATTGGCCTATTAAATAGACAAAGACATAAAGGTTAAATAGTTTATTTCACATATAAAATACACTATTTATTTTGATTGATCTATAATACAAAATGAAGAAACAGAACGGCGTTATAAATTGATAAAACAGTCGTGTTCTTTTTTTTTTCTCAGTGACGCAAAAGTTCCCAGGCCGTCGAAACGTTAAAATGTAACAACTTATTGTGTGCCATGAGCATTTGCATGTGCAACAATCAATATGACATTTTAGCGCTTCGGCATTTTGAGAACCCGTATGTAAAACAAAGTTATAAGACGGGAGAACGTAGGACGATATGTGTTCTTGAGGCTCGTTTGACACTTTCACCAGCCTCTCGATGTATGCACATTTATTTCTTCCTTCTCAAAACGATATTCCTCCGGACTGAATTTGAGATCGTTCTTCTTTTTGTTCTCCTTTAATAATATATAGTTTATATATGTTACCCGAATTAGCATAAATTTCCACTTCAAAGTATTGCTTTTAAATGTGCGCTCTTTTGACAGATGAAAAACATTCGGTAATTTTGAGATCACTAAATGTCAGCAAGAGTTGAGTGCTCTTAATTGTTATAATTATGAAGCCAAATTTATGATTTGTTTCACGATAATTTTGGCCGAAAAAAGAAAGCAAATTCATTAGCTGGAAAATACGTGACGTGTCTTCTTATCCAATTTTTGTGATCTAAATTTTTCCGAAGGTCGTATATAACATGCTTTTACCCGTGAAAGTGGGCATGGTCCATCAAAAATGAACCAGTTTAAAAACAGAGGAAACAAAAAATGTACAAAAATGTATATCAAATAAAATTACTCCGTCGAGTAGTTTCGCTGAAAGAATTGAGATATGAATGTTAGATAAGTTTTTTTCGGTTTTTTGTTACGAATAATTATTTATAATGAATTTTTTTGTTTAACACAAGCAATTATGGAAGGTACATTAGAGAGATTTAAATTTCTAATTTTATATAATTACATTAATGGACGCAATAAATATCACGGTATAGGCTACGTAAGAAATTAATTTATTAAGTACATTTTATCAAGTAACATTATTGTATTTTATAAGTTTGAACGTAACTTGATCAAAAAACATCTTTTGTGATTTTCATTTGCACTCTTATTCTTTTTTTCTTTTCATAATTTTAATATTCTAACTTTTAATTTTTTTTTTATTATTATTAAAACAGAACAATAAATAAAATAACTCGAAGTCGTAATTTAAATATTAAATATATATAGATAACAAATACAATTTAATTAAATTTGATAGTTTACAACTTTTTGCGTACATTTAGTTTTTATAATTATATTTATCGTATTTATCAGTATATCCAAATTTAACAATATCTAGGGAATTTTTGAAGAGAAATTTCTCGGATTTTATATTATTTCACAATTTATATGTATTAAAAACCAATTTATTTTTAAAGTTTATAGTATTTATTACAACAAATTGATAATATAGATCCAGATGTAATTAATATTTAGTTTTAAAAATAAATATGAATATTATAAAATACATACCAAAAATTTACCAGTAATAGAAAATCCATTCAATTTCTATAATAAAAAAAGATGTGAAACGACTTTGTAAATTACGTCGCATAATAATTATACCTTCTAAAATTAAATATCAACTGTAACAAAATTGTCTTAACTGTTCAGCCACAAATAAATCACAATTATTTGATACAAATAATATTAAGGACGACGATATTAATTTGAAATAGTAGTTCAATTCTTTCGAGACGGCATTCGAGCGACGAAGTTTAAATCGACTACTTCGAAGACAATCTTTGGAGACAAACAAAGCGTGGAAGAAAATCAATTCGCGAATGCTCTCCACGCAGTTTGACGGCGCGATTTTATGTACTTTATTTCTAAGTTGTTAGTACTTTAGCTACACGAGTGTACGAGTTTTGCATTTATGTATATATAAATATAACGACTCTAGACACAATTATTAGAAGATCTTGAACACTCACACCTAATATGTATAGTCAAATATTTAAATACACTGCCGACAAAAAGTTTGTGAACATACTTTTTAAAATACTCTCATATTAAAATCGGCATTATTTTTTTTATTTCTCCAATCAAAGTCGGTTTTTAATAGCTCAAATTAAAGATTAAAAATTCCTTTTTTAAACCCTTCAACGTGTTTTTTAAAATAATGTAAATTATTTTTTCTGTGTCGTTTTGAAAAAAACATTTTTTTGAAGACTTTTATTTTTTTAAATTCTAGTGACATTTTTCGAAAAATTGTGTAAAGAGGTTTTTTATACGCTAAGTTTCAACCCTCTTGAATTTGAAAATGTCAATTTCTTTGTAAATTCAAAAAGCACTTTAAAATTAGAAAGTTATCACTGATTTTTCAAAGTAGCAAGAGCAAAGTTCGAAAGTTCATGAACATTTTGGTTGTATTGAAATTGAATATTTTTTTTGATAAGCATTAGACATTTAATGGCGAAAAAAAGATTTTTAATTTTTTATTATTATGATTAAATATTTTTTGATATACAACAAGTTTCTTTGAACATAACTTAAAATAATTGAATAATCTGAATAATTTTTAACAAATTCTTTCAAGAAATATTAAATATTAAATATTATTTTAATCTTTAATTTGAGCCATTAAAAACCGATTTTGCTTGAAATAAAAAAAATTGCCGATTTTAATATGAGAGTATTTTGAAAAGCATGTTCACGAACTTTCTGTTGGCAGTATATTTTATCTGTACACTTCAAATAATTTTTTCCCATTTAATCTAATACTTGTAAAATTTACACAAATCAGAGATAAATATTGATTATTGTTTAGAGATATTATTAAACCATTGGAAGAATAATTTTGTTGTTGAAAAATGTGCAGTCTAGGTTTAAATAAGAGTTAAAATATAATAATTAAGTACAACATAAAAAGTAACATTTATGTAAATTAAATAGGAACAATACTTAAAAATGTGACGGATTATTAAGTTTATTTATTTAATGTTCGCAACTAGCTCGTTTTAGTGAAATAAATTCTAAATTATGAAATAATAAAGTATTTATCTCTAATTTTGATAAGCATTCGTGTTCAAAATATCTTTAATACGTTCAGAGGTGGGATCTAGGATTTAATACCTTTATACAAATCAAGTTTATAATTATGAAAGAACAACAATATTTATTGCTACTGTAATCCTGATAAATGATATTCTTGGTATATAATTTTGGAAATCCCAATTAATTTAGCTAAATGTTTAAACACGAAGTTTCAATGCATTTTCCCGATAAATTTCTTAATTCATTTTCTTAAACTCGAATAATATTTATTTTAAATCTTAATTTAAATATGACAAGTGTAAAAATTAAAACAATTTACTTGATTCGTAAACATGCGCTCATTCAAAAAAGTGCCCACCCCTGCAAAATATAAAACATACATTATTTTATTTACACAAGAATATATCGGTATCATTGACATTCAGAATGTATAGATATGTGTAAATTATGTTATTCTCGCAACTATTTACAAAGTGGACCAGCCACCTAATAAGACTTTCTGGCAAGACGTCCAGTCTGAATTCTAAATTTTGCACAAAAAAGCTTAATAAATGTATCTTATTTAAAAATTATGTATTTATTTTTGTATATAATTTAATAAACAACTTAATAAATTTACTTTCATTTTACATAATCAATATTCGATTCTTCATAAAAGAAGATGTTCAATTACTCAAATTCAATTTCATTAAATTAATCATTTTTTAAGAAAAACGACTGCAATAAATTTCTTTTTTTTAAACTACATTTTTGTTCAACTCTAGAAAGTCATTTACAAACTTAAGTACATTTAATCTCAATATTAAATAAACTTTCTAAGCAGTTACATACTTTTTCATCAATTTATACAATTCAATAATATAAACTTCAAAAAAAAATCATGCAAAATGTAAAATCAGTCTGGACAGTTTGACCGCAGATTCGACGAGATCAGACAACTTGTTACTCTTATAAATTGTGTGTACAGAAAAAAATAATAATTGTTAACTCTTTTCGTCAAAATATTCTACCGTGGAATTCCAACTTAACTTATTTTCATTGTCAGGATCGAATAAAATAATTTTTTCAAACAGTTAACAACTTCTGTAAAGTTTCTTTTTTTTCTGCATGAATTGGTCGGAATCTCGTGAGTCTTGCGACATGAACAGTTCGGGTCTACGATCACTTTGCGTGCTGCTTTGGGAGGTGTCGTTTCATGTGCAACGCGAGATGATCGCTCCTTGCGAAAGAACGCTCGCAGACCGCACATTTGAACGGCTTGGCGCCCGTGTGCTTCCGATAGTGTCGCGTCAACTCATCGCTGCGAGCAAATCTCCATTCGCATTCGGGCCATTGGCATTGGTATGGCTTTTCACCTGAAATCACATTTCATTTTCATTAATTTTCAATCTTACCAATTTTTACTTTCAATTCTGTATTTTAAAACATCATTTTTCCCTAAGTAGTATTTAGTTCAAAGAAATCTAATTTTTCTTTAAATAATAATTAATTTACAACTCCACTAAAAAAAGTTCAAATATTTTATCTTACATCTAAATTTAAAAAAAAATCAAGCAAAACTTCTTCGGAACTATAATTGTAAAATTATTTAACTTTGTTAGATAACACGTAGATAAATTTGTTCGTAGATAATAATTTTAAAATTTGAGTACTGAAAAAAAATATATATTGAGAGGTACCCATAAATAAAATTCCCACACAGTATTACCCAAAACTAATCATTTTATTTCATTAAACACAAAAGTCCAAACAAGTCAATTAAATTGATTTACTGGCAAAGTATATGTATACGAAATAAGTCAAAAGCTTAACATTTAGCCACATTGCTTACAAACAAGCAAATCATAATATTTCCTCAGAGGATAATTTGTCGAAATATTATGCATATTCAAACAAATTAAGCGCATGTATTTTCGCTTGCCATTAATTATGCCGATCCTTATTAATTGGAGATTCGTGCTGAATGAAAGCGCCTTCAGCCTCAAACTATTTATCATCTCAAAATCAACCGTAGCAAAATCGCATTATCAATAACAGAATCTCGATAATTGACTTTCCCATCCTGAGCCTTTGTCCTCGCTAATTAAAATCCACGAAATTATCCCATCAGGTGATAATTCACACACACACATATGACATTAACCAGCTGACAAATGGTGTTATAAATTACACCCTAGAGGCAAAAAGCAGCAAAAAAGTTGGACAAAAAAAAGAAGAAGCCCCGAACATGCTGATTTGTAGGATGACTTTTAAGAAGAGATTAGATTAGTCAAAGCCGTTACTTTCTCCACAATGTAAATTGTTAATTCGTGTATAATGTTTGACATTTTTCTAATCACGATATTTATAGGCCCCCGCTTCATGTTATAATACATACATATTATATGGGCATGTATTATATATATATATATAGGTATATACATGTAGACACATATTAAGAAACGTGCGGCTTCCTAGCACAGGCGGAACGCGAAACTATCGTCGAGCAATGTGCGATTGGGCAATGTTCTTTACGAGTCGATAAAAACGAAATCGTGATCCTTTCCAATTGCGCTAACCTTCTTCTCATGGCGAGTGCATGAGTATCATTGCTTTCGATAAACCCGTACTCCTGTTTTTTCTTTTTTTTTTCGTCCCTTTGTCTGCTGCTTTTTGCTCACAGACTTTTTTTCTGTCGTCTTTTAAATGTTATTCAACGAATTAGTAACAACATGTGGCCCATTTTCGAGAGATAGGTTCAATTAGCCCATTTTCCATTTACTTCGAAGGTTTTGACTTTCCGGCGTTGCGTGGAGTTTGTGAACACAATTTAATTCATTTGTTTGTTCAGATATTTTTGATCAGAAAAGTACCAATTATTTTGATACTTTTGTACATATATCAAGTTTTCTCAGTTACTTTTGTATGGTTTTATGAATGTATAGTTTATTAAATGTATCAGTATAAGACATTTTCAGACCTGAAAATTAGACAGACATGAAAAATACATTTTATTTCCACCCAATGAAAAGTTAATTGTAGAAATAAAAAATCTATTTAGAAATGTTTTGTTATCAAATTTTAGACAACAGTTTTTACTCAAACAAATCTTAATATCAAAATATTTCAAAAGAAAAACTTGTTTTCAATAGTTTATAAAATCATTCAATAATAATATTAAGTTTATGAATTAGGTGAGACAAAAAGATGAAAAAATTACGTTTTTTGCATGAATATTAAATTAAGTCAATTTGTCCTGAAGTATAAAGTTAACTTTGTTATGTTGTTCCCTAAGAATAGCACATTACGTATTGGAATAATTTTTCATGAGTGACATAATATATATTTCTTGAAACCAAATGACACAACCAACAACTTTTAATTGTCACACACAGTGAATTGAAAAGCAGTACAAACAATAAACTGTAAATTGTAAAATTTACGATTTGATTAAATCGCATAAAAAAGGCTGTCACTTGAATTCGTCTGTCAGTGTATGTTATTATTTTCATTCTTCCATACAAAGTATTAAATAGAATTCCTCAAATTCCATTAACAGTAAAAAGTAGACTTTCCACGTGGAATTCTGACATTTTCTGTGAATGAGACATTATTCAAATTATTACAACACCTACAAGAAATTGAATTTCAACAAACTTTCTGCACTGTACAGAAAAGTAAATCAACTTTTTACCATACAAAATGTTTTCTTCTTGCAAAAACAATTTGCCTGATTTCGTTACGCTGATCAAATTTGCATTCGACATTTCAACTCTGAATTGATTGTGCTTAATTGAATGCTGGCAAACTTTTCTGCGAATGCACGCTTTAACCTTTTTAAGCAGATGATTTCGCCCGGCCCGGCAATATTAATTGCACATATTCAACTATATCTTCATCTCTCGGCATTATAAAAACACTTTTCTGCCGGAGTATAATTTCTCACGAACCAGGCAATCGATCGTTTTGTGTATATATGTATATAATATATATAGGTATATAAACTCTAATGAAATGCTCGCCCAGCCGAAAGAGTGAGCCCTGATAATATGTCGTCTACAATTTTTGCGATTCCCGATTTGTCACGGCCCTCGACATCTTATATCGACGTACCGTAAAGGAAGTCATTAAAGAACAAAGCGCTGCTCTTTTGCGATAGATACGATCCTACCTCAAGATGCCGCCGAGCTGACCTTTAACTGTAACCGCATGCCGTAACGCTCACCTGTAGGTTATTACATTAGAAAGGAATGCGCCTGCATGATTTTCAGCAGAGTCGCGAGTGAAAATTGGTTGGCGTGAATTACATCGCGCTGAGGAAAATCGATACTTTTCGCATTCAAATCTGAGCCATTAAGGAAAATACGATTGTATAGAAAATCGCTGCAGGCAGATCAATCGCTTTGATAACAATGAGGCTCAGACGAAATTTTCTATTTTCTCTTCTGTGGGATGAAAGTAAAAATTTATTGTGATTGAAATGTGTATTGGATTTTTTTTTTTTTTTTTTTTCAAGTTTAAGAAATTATTTTGTAACGTTTCCAAAGAAAACTGTTTATTACAAAATGTGTACCATTAATTTTAATGCGAATTAAAAATTAGAAGCTAATAATACTTATTATTTCTAGTACAATTGTTTTTATTTTACGCCTGTATAGAGAATCACGATTGTCGATGTGAGAAATCAAACGGTTTTGTAATTCTGGCTGAGAAAGTTTTGTAACGAATTTGTGTTAATTCATAATTAGTTGCGATCAATCATGCGCTGATAAATTTTGAGAATTACAATTTCGTCGATTGGAGTCGCAGATTAAGATGACTCTTTTTTTTTAACCCTATACATTATCATGTACATACATACTTTTAAGATTGGAATTTACTTTTTATTTATCGATGTTTTTGATCATTTTTTTCTAAATTTTAAACGTAATACATTAATGGATTCTGAAAAATACATTTTTATTCAAAAGAATTGTTTATAACAGATTATTAAAAAATAAATAAAAAAAATTAAAACTGTTTAACATACATTTTTTTTAATTTTATCACTACATTAGACATGAAAAAAGTTGATTTTAATCAGGAAAAAAGGGTTTATCGATTATTAAATTAAATTATTCTTATTAATCAGCAGGTATCGCTGGAATTTCAGTACACTATCATATTACACAGAGATTACATAATTTTTTTTTAAACGGTCAATAGCTTTAAATCGGAACGAGTAAAATGGTTAACAATTTGAGTTCAAAAAACACTGTAATTAATGTTAAATAAGTCTTTATTAGCATCTACATAATGGTTGTTTATCAATTGAAAAAAAATTAAACTTGTAATAAATAGGTGAACGTTCTAATAATAATCCAGTTATGTTAAACGCGTGTGATTATAAAATAACATGAAGACATTTTATCACGAATCAATTAATAATTTTATAATTTTGTCGCTTAAATTTATCACCTATTTAATCTTACATTTCAATATCTCGTGTATTTTTTTAATTGTTTCGCTGAATGTGATAAGAAAAGTCTGGCATTAAAGTCACTGACTACATTTTTAATGAACATTTCAAACTTGTGTATTCTCAACATTGTGAAAACACTTAACGGGGTAAAAATATTAGCATTTTTTTGTTACCCAGAATAACATAAAAACTTACGATCTTATATGAAATGAAAATTTTATATTCAACATGTTAATTGGTATTAATGTGAAATTTAATTAAAAAGTACATTAATCGCAATGAATTTCACGTTGTCATTAAATTTAATGTGAAG
>JABFPM010004313.1:0-12843 GCA_022817325.1 Idris sp. 1 HC-2018 | reverse complement strand
TATTACAAATTGAAAATACTCATTAAAAACTCTTTGAACAATTAACTTGTTTTAAAAGTTTGCAATTAAAACTAAATCATGATTTCAAAAAAAAAAAATATATATATATATATATAATAAAAAAAATAGTAACTTATGTTAAATATTACTCTCAGCTGCGGTAAAATTATTCCATATTAAATTTTGTCCAGCTGAATGTGATAATCGGATTAGAAAAAATATCAGTTAAAACACAAAAGCACTCTTTTTAATTCATTTGCGGAGTGCTATGTAGTTAATTTTCATAATTGTTAATAAAAGCTATAATTCACTTATCGAAAAGTTGGCAAACAAGCAATGAAACAATAAGCTTGAAAATTCACCTAACGTTAACTGGCTTTATCTCTTCCATTTGTTGTTCGTCGTCGAAAAAGTTTTCATAGATATTAATGGCATTATTCTGCATAATGCACTCGAACGTTGGCTATCGGTAAAATAATAACGTTATTAATTTATTCGTAATATTATTTTTGTCAAGCACAATATGGATAATTTGATTGATCATCGCTACCGGCATTAGTCCGCGCATTTTTGGTGCCCATTTGTCGCTTTTTTCAACACGTCTTCTGTATCTCATAGTCGCCTCATCATCCTGCTTATTAATCTCCCTTGGCCAGCCCCCTTCCGAATGAAACATTCCGATGTTCTTGTAACTTTTGTCAATCGTTTGAACCTACATATTTTACTATCTTATAATTTTTGTACATATAGTTTTAAGAAATTAAGTACATTTGAAAACAATACCTCATGAGCAGCATACTCTGTTGAAAATTGAGCAGCAGAGTGACAAAAACCTGTATCTCTCCAGTTTCTACTTAAATTTGGATCTGGAGGAATATCAAAGCTTGGTTCCATGTTCTCATGGTCAAAAATACATTGCTTTCCAAAGTCAACGCGTTTTTTCATAAGTATTTTTTGAATTTCCATGATTAATTACTATTTTGAATTTGTATTATATTGAACTGCAAAAATTTATTCACTGTCAACATAAAAAAACGGTTAAGGTTACAAAATTCCACGTTATAGTGTAAAAAAATTGAATAACGATATAAATATAAATTTGTATTTACATTTAATTCCATTGATAAACTGCAAATTTAATGTTGTCAAATTTAATATATCATTAATTAAACATTATTTGTGTTGGCTGTTCAAGTAATGCTACGTATAATTAAATTAACGTGAAACTGAAAATTTTGGAAATGAACCCCGGTGTTAACTTTAATGAAGATCGATTAACTTTGATACAATTGTGCTTCACCATGCATAACAAAGGTTTATTTAAGGAGACTAGTAAATTTAGTAGTAAAATACAACATTGATGATAAATTTAGATGGTACTATAAATACTTGATTATAGTATTACAATTATACTTTTTTAATATGTTCACCTTTACACTAAACCATCAATTGGATAATTTAATTAATTAAAATAATTCACAATTGCAAATGCACGAGAACTATTTAGAAATTATCTATAAACATAAATAATAATTAACAAGCGAATAATTTAGGCATTTAAAATATTTAAGCATCGATAATTCGTGAAAGATATTAAATATAAATTACAAAGTGAATCAGGTTAGCTGAAAAATATAATTCCAAACTGAAAATTAATATAAAAAAGGGTTTACAGGTGATGTAAATGTTCGATTATAGATCAGACTTGTTTTGATTAAACATGCATTATTAATCGGAACAGCTACAAAGTCCACGTTAATTAGCGCCTATGATAATTAATTTTCCAACTAATCTATATCTGCCGTTGACACTTAACCAAACTTCAGCTGCATAAGACCGTTCCATTCTTGATGCCAAATAATTATACAACTTGATAATGTAGTTAGTAAACTCGATTAATTAATATACTATCGACGAAATAAGCCAAAAAATACATCACAGCTTATCACGAACTATAGATTAATTTTATTAACTTTACTTCAATATTATGAAGGTATCGCTTATACTTTTTGTAAATTTGCAGTATAACTGCACATATTATTGTGAATTTAATGTATATACACGATTAATCATCAATTATTGGAATTCAATAGTTTGAGTAATTGCTTCCACTTCTTTTAAATACCAAAACCGTTAAATTGACTTAACCAATCAAGTTTTATTAAAATTGCAAGAATCTTTTTAAAACTCTTTTCAAGATATTTAAAACAGGTTAATAGATTAATTTATATCTAATTAAACTTCATAGACTTGAAGTATTTGAAAATAAAGTTTTATCTATTTTTTGTTAAACTTCTTTCCTCCGCAAACTTGTAAACACATTCCCAACGAAAAATGCCTTATTTTTCAACGTTGCCATTATTTATATACTTTTTGATAACAATCGAAACCAAATTTTTAATGAAAGTCTTTTATTTTTTTCTATTTCTCTCTCTCTCTCTCTCTCTCTCTCTCTCTCTCTCTCTCTCTCTCTCTCAAGTTTTTGTGAAACTTATAAAGGGTTATTAGCCAAAAAATGTATGTACATGGAGTAAAAGTTGTTTTAACTAAGTTACAATATATTACTTTAAATTTGCCATTGAAACTAATAGATGACTACAAATCTTTTGAAGCTCCACGAGACAAACTACTAGTAGCCTCTTAATTACTTTTGTAACCGGTTTTCAAACTTTGAAATCACTTCGTGTCGTTGGTCTTCTCTGAGAAACTTACCAAAGATTAACACTGCGAAAAGTTGGACTAAGTGAGAAATTTAATGGTAGTCCGAAATTAACGACTCCATTTGAATGACAGTATGAAACTACAATAAAAACAAAAAATTACAACAACTCTTTGCATGTTAAAGTTTTGCAAATATTTGGCTTTGCAACAATTCACCCAAAATGTTTGACATTTTTCTTTCTTTAGTTATGTTAGAATAATAAATTGTTGAAGTCAAAATAAACTTGAAAAGTTATTTTTCAATTTTATCATGATAATACACTAAATTTTACAGTAGATTTTCCTTGAATCAGATTAAATGGCCATTCTATAGAACATGTTTTATTGATACAAGCATTAATTTTAACTTGATCGCTAAATGGAAACGTTAACCGACTCTAAAATGAAGTGAAACGCTTTTAGATGTTTTTCTTTCTTCAATAGAATTCCTCAGAGAAAGCATCTCAAGAAAATTTAAAGAAAATAACCTGAGATGAAAAAAAGAACTTTGTTGTTAAAGATTCTTCTTACCGTCTACTTTTTGTTTATGTTACAGATAACCGAGGATTGGTATCACATGGATCATCATCTGGTGAAAAAAAGATCCTTAGAACCGCATTACGAAATTCATCGACGACTTGTCGAAGATTCTCGTGTTTTAAGGGCGGAACAACAACGTGCCAAGCCGCGATCGAAGCGTGATTTAATTATTAAACGAGGTCCCCTTAAGGCACAAACTGTCTTGAATGATGACAGGTGGTCTCAGATGTGGTACTTGGTAAGTAGAGTGGCTTGCCATAGTTAATCATGGCTTTCATAAATTTGTCGAGTATTTCATAAATAATAATGATTTTATTGTTAAAACCAAAAAATTGTGTTAGTTAATTTAAAAATATTCAAAAAGTATTTATCAAGTTTTGATTTTGATTTTAGAATCGAGGCAACGGTTTGGACATGAATGTCCAGGGAGCATGGTCAGAAGGCATAACAGGACATGGAGTAGTTGTAACCATTTTGGACGATGGACTAGAGAAAAACCATCCTGATTTACAAAAAAATTATGTGAGTGTTATAATTTTTTGTTAAACAATAGGGAGTTATTAGAATTAAAAAAAAAACATTCATATTGTGATAAAATAAAGTAAATGAGTAGTATATAAATCCAATAAAGAGAAATAAAAAGCGTAGAAAAGTTTGATATTGAAAATAATTAGTATTATTCTCGTTTGATATCTAATATAAGATATAAGAAAATATCTTTGTGTTTTGAAAGTTGATACAATGATTGAAAAAGTTTTAATGTATTATAATCATTTTTCTTTACTATTGACAAGTCTATTTCTATTTAAACACATAATAAAGTCTATCAATTTTATGAAATCATTTCACAAAGGAAGTAAACTATTGGACATAAAAAGAAATACGTTTGTTTATTCAATATATAATCAGTTCAAGCATTATCTAACAGTTTTTTATAATTAAAACATTTAATTATGTCATTTAATTAACTTTGGGATTAAAATACGTTTTATTGTATATTGTTGTGCTTAAAATTATTAATTGAAAATGATTCTCATAATTATTTTTTGCATTATTCAATTATTAACAAAACATATATTTTATTTACAGTTAACTGTATCAATTCATATTCACAGAAAATATGAGTTTATCAAATTTTTTATTTATGAAACCAACGAAGAAATAATCCTTGTTAAAGCTTCTTAAATTTATTTTCATGTAACTGGTATGCACCAGTTAAAGTCTAACAAATAATTAAATAGCTCGAGCGTATAATTTACATAAACCTTTATTAATGTTTTATTTAACGATTTAATTTTTAAGCAGATTAACATTTTCATTCTGTTTAATTAATATCATTGATATTATTGATAACATTTTTATTATTTAATTTTTTGTTTCACAATTAAGTGTTTTACTGAGTGTTCAACTCCGCAAACTGATATTATTGAGCTTTAAACTCAAATCCTAGCATAGTTTTGTTAAGCTTTCATGTTGTTAAGTATCATGTACTGAAAACGATATATAACTTTGTATTTCTATACTTAAAGAAAAATATCAAAGTTAAGGTCCTCGTCTTATATTTTTTGTATATTAAAATACTCTTTTTGTTCTTCTTATTCAAAAATAAATATTTTTTAATATGAATATTGTTTAAAAAATTATATTACAAAAATTTTAATCCAGTATTATACGATTAAACGTTTACAGGATCCAGAAGCTAGTTATGATGTGAACAACCACGATGACGATCCAATGCCGAGATACGATCTTGTGGATAGCAATCGACATGGTACGAGATGTGCTGGTGAAGTAGCTGCAACCGCAAACAATTCCATTTGTGCGGTGGGAGTTGCCTTCGGCGCTGTTGTAGGGGGTATGTATTACATCCATTATAAATCCGACAACGTCACTGAAATCCCAAATTCTCTGTCATATTAAATGATCCCATTATCTGTCAAGGAGTAAGAATGTTGGACGGCGATGTCACCGATGCTGTGGAGGCAAGGTCGCTCAGCTTAAACCCACAACACATTGACATCTATAGTGCTTCGTGGGGCCCAGACGACGATGGAAAAACTGTCGATGGTCCGGGAGAATTGGCCACTCGAGCTTTTGTTGAGGGCATAACAAAGGTAAATTATAAGATTTATTGTCTAAATGGTGTTAATGCAGAGCGTTCAAAATGTATAACATTTAAGACGTACAACATTTAAGATTTAAAACTTTTTTACTGACTCGTCGTTTACTTGAGAAGTGAGTAATTTAACAAGAATAAAAGAGAAGTTTTGCAGTTGGAAAGGTTCTTGCTTAAGTCTATAAAAAGGATTATGATGAAATCGCAAAATTATAACTATTATTTTGCTAAAATACAGCACAATTTTACTGAACTGAATTTGCTTGAAATTGTAAATTCAAATAGAGATTTTGATTTATATTAATTTTTATTAAACGACAGAGTCAAATCAGACATTGTGGAGATATTATCTGATCAAAAGTCTATTAAATGCTATTCATAAATCAGAAAACTGTTCATTTGATAGGATTTAATGGCTTCTTTTAAGCAGGGCTTAAATTAGAAGAACAAAATGATCATTACTTGGTAGAATCTACTTCATATATCTTTGCGGATTTGTGAACAATGTAAACGTGCTTGAATGTGGTGAGCAAATGTAAGGAACTTACAGTAAATTTAGAGGAGCGCGTAATTAATTTATAGTAATGATGGAATTCGTACAAATTATGCATGCATAATATTCATGATAATATTATTAAAAACATTCAAAAATTTACTATTTTAATTACTAGATAATTGTGTCAAAAAATGTTTAATAAATCTCATTCAATCATGACAGCTTTTAGATAATTAAATTCATACTAGCATAATAAGTTTTAAACATAAAGACAGTTATAAACTTTGCTTATTAAAATTTTCTCTTTCTTGTTAAAACTTTCTTCTGTTACTTTATTTAATTAGTCTAAAATAAAATGTAATGAATGACAAAAAAGGGGGAACGTAAAAACTGTATAATTGAAAAGTGAAATGCTGTAACTCAACTCAAGTTCAATTTCTTAGTTTTATATCACACTTATTTTTATTAACAATAACAATACAATGACTGTAATAATTAATCAATAACACTTTCTTGTTTGCTTATTAGTTTGATTTTTTTTCTTGACTGCAATATAAATTAATCGCAAAGAAAGTTGGGCGTGAAAATTTTGCTTTGAAAGTAATACGAAAGTAATGTGAAGTAAGAAGGACAGCTTGTGTATGTACATATATATATATATATTCTACTCATGAGTAGCAGAGAAAAATGCCACACTGAGTGGTGACATTTTTGCAAATTGTTGGACAAACTTTGCCGTGCTTGAAACTCTTTATCGATGTTATACTATATTGAAAGTAAAGAGGAGATAAACGTATCGTCCAACGAAGTGCGAAGATTGTGAGAACAATGCTATCTTGAAACGAGAATTGCACAAAGAAAGCAAACACGACAAGTTGCTCTATTTTTACTGAATCACTTTGCATATCACTAAGGCGTAAATAAAACGAAAATCCCCAAATACGAATTCATTGTTCGGTATAAATTTTTACAATCTTTATGCAAATTTGTGCAATCAATACTACTTTTTTATTATTCTATAAAATGAAAAGACATTTTTTAACATTTTTCAAGTGAAGCTTACATAAATTTTATTTCAATTATATTTTAACAAAAAAAAATTATAAATCAAAATAAAATATTGCACAAATTCAATTACAAATTTGTAATCAGAAAAATTAAACTTTTGAAATACAAATTTATTTAATTTAGAGTATACAGTTATTTACATATTTATAGATTCTGTAAACGTATTTTAAATTTTGATGTAATGAAATTTTATTCATTTTGGAGATCAAACTGTACAACGGGAGATATAATTTAATCACAATGCCAGACCCTTGGCAAGTCCAGTGGCTTAATCAACTTCGAGATCACAGTTTAGCCAGGGTCACAACTTTTTAATTGATGCTTTTAAATATCTTTGCCTACTCCCGCTGTATCCATTCATCTATATGTATATATGTTTTGCGAGCCATTATCTCTGACCCGCAATTGTCTCTTTACACCATGTTATTAATTTTTTGTTTTTCGTATGATTAATAACATTTACTCAATTTTTTAAAATAAATATTTACTCATTCAAAGTGAAAATCTCTTCCATATAAATGAATGGAAAAATAAAAAAGGTGATTTTTCATTTCAATGAACCACTTCAACAGTTCATATTCTCAATCTCTGCTGATCGATATCTCATTTTGCAGAGTGAAGAAGTAAAAATAAAAAAAAAACAAACAAACAAAAATAAGAATTACTAAAAAGTAGGTGACATAATATAAATAAGCAAACTTTTGAATTTCAGTAAACGATTTGATGCGAATACGTATGTCGCATCCATACATAAGACTTTCAAAACTTTGCAGCACTGCAGCTGACAAAGTTTCCTGGCGCAGGTGTTCGACAGCTCTTATATACAAACAGTATCAACCACGATCTAGTGAACTTTTTGGGGGCTAAAAAATTATTAGGATTCAGAGACGCGTTACCAAGTTGTAACCAAGCGTACTGAAAGTTTCGAAAATTGTTTCGCGATACACGAACTGCGGCTTTGCGAAATATTTCCAGTTAACTCAAATATTTATTAGTTTCTGGAAGACAATGGTTTTGGTAACTCTGTAAGTTTCACGGTAATCAAATCTTGATCATTTCTAACTTATTGATGGCAAGTAATTTTGCGATACAACTTCAGCCATTCCACTTTCATGAGCATTTAATTAAATTGTCTAGGTGCAAAACTCAAAATTGAATTAAGCATTATTTTGTTAAAAAAATTATAGGGTCGCCGAGGCAAGGGTTCAATTTTTGTTTGGGCCTCGGGAAACGGCGGTAGAGACCACGACAATTGTAACTGCGATGGCTATACAAACAGCATCTGGACTCTGTCGATTAGTAGTGCTACAGAAAACGGTTTAGTTCCTTGGTACAGCGAGGCTTGTTCTTCCACGCTGGCCACCACTTACAGTTCAGGCGCGACAGGCGAAAAACAGGTGATTACCACCGATTTGCACCATCAGTGTACAAGCAGTCACACCGGGACCTCAGCGTCCGCACCCTTAGCTGCCGGAATTTGTGCATTAGCTTTAGAGGCAAATAGAGATTTAACTTGGAGAGATATGCAGCACATCGTTGTACGCACTGCCAAGCCAGCAAATTTAAAAGCGCCAGACTGGGTGACCAATGGAATTGGTCGCAATGGTAAAATAGAATATATACAATTAATATAAATCATTGATTTAATTCTGTTTTATTGTTAACAAATAATATTAATGAATTTGAATGTCTGTGTTCATAGTGAGTCATAGTTTTGGTTATGGATTAATGGACGCAACTGCTATGGTTCGTTTGGCAAGGAAATGGCGAACAGTGCCAGAGCAGCATAAATGTGAGGTGTCAGCACCTCACACAGGAAGGTAAATATACCGTAAAGCATAAAACTATATTATAATATGAGAAGATATACAACATGTAATCCGAGTATTTATGTTATTAAAAAGATCTCTCCATGCCAAATCCTACTTATTCGCTGTACTTGACCTCTTTTATTTCAATATATTTTGTGCACCGAATTTGTATTATCTGACATTAATTATTTTAAATAAAAATGAAAATGTCCTACATTCGTCTTTTGTTAATAAAACATTTTACAAATTAAACTTGTATAGAAATGAATTTAAAGTAAAATTAGAGCAGAACATAATTGTGTAAGGTATTGATATTGAAAAGGTCAAGTTCATTTTCGATTGGATAATGCCTTTCAATGATATTTCGGATAAAATGAATATCTTATTTGAGTAAATGCAGTTCGTAATATTTTTGAAATATGTATTACCCAACTTTTTCAATTTACTTTTAATCTTACGATAATGAAAATAAATATCTCATTTTTTTGTTTCAGAGAAATTCCTGCAAAAAGTCAATTAGTTTTAGAACTACATGTTAAGGAATGCAGTGATGTCAATTTTTTAGAACATGTTCAGGTAATTGTTTTTGCTGTTTATTTCAATTTTCGTACAGATGCATGAAAAATGTCATCTATAACAAAATATTGAACATGTTTTGAGCAAATATTGTACTTAACCGATGAAACGTAATAATTTATTTTAGGCCAAAGTAACACTGGCAGCAAGTAGAAGAGGTGATCTCCAGATACAATTAACTTCCCCTCAGGGCACTAAGAGCACTCTTCTAGCAAAGAGACCGCACGATGTGTCAAAGGCCGGATTTCATCAGTGGCCGTTTATGTCAGTTCATACATGGGGCGAGAGACCACATGGTACTTGGAAACTAGAAATCCACAATGAAGGTCGTTTCGTAGGTGAGTCAAATCAATGGTGATCTATCAAAAAATATTGAAATGATATCATAAAAGTATACAACATTAATATATAGAATTATACATTAAGTGATACTGGATGTGTATGAATTGCATAACCTCAGTTAATTTAACACTAAACCAATATTGAACTGGTCGAATACGATCATGTGATACGAGAATATCGTTTTTATCCTCTAAATCCTTATCGTAAGGGTCTCGAAATGGACACAAAAGTTTCATTTACTCACTATCTGCAATCCTTCATTATAACTTTTCCTCTCTGTAAAAATATTCCTTTGTATTATAAGTCTCTGACGATGATCCCGTAGGTCAACAAAGCATATTTTATCAGATATTAACAATCCCCAAAGTAATATGGATCTGGTTTGTATTATCAACTCTTTTTCTTTTATTACCATTTATATACAAATGACTTTGAATTTATTATGTGTAAAATAAAACTGAAACTACTTTCAATTATCTTAATGCTGCTAAAACAAAAAACGGACCAGGTCGAGCCACATTGCACGAATGGGCTTTAATATTTTACGGGACTTCAGCTCCGCCGGATCGAAGTGCATTCTCCTTATACAATCCATCCGTTATCAACGCACCGAGGAAGCCATTCGTAAAACCACGAGAAACAAATTTCCTTAAAAATCAAAATTCTTTGAATCCTGGAAACTCGAGGAGTAAACAGTCGCAGCAGCACAAAGCTGACAAGAATTCGAATTCGGCCTACGTAGTGAATGCGGGCAACCAGAACCAAAGAAAGGGCAAAGCCAGAGGGCAGCACAAGAACAGCAAAATGAACCGACCCACGAGCAGACCGACCATTCAAACTTTGCGAGGTTTGACGGCGATTCGCGGTCCGAAGGCCGGCGACGAGAGGTCCAAGCAGCGTGGTTGGAGTACCCCGAGCAGCACTGTTCAATCCACGACCATTTTGCTCAGCACCAAGGCTCCGCAAACGGTGCAGCAAACAGAGCCAACGACCGTGCCTTCCCTGCCCCAGCGTGGGATCATTCTAATGGAACCCCCGGCGAAAACTGCCATCAACAAGGTTCCTGCTGTTTTTCAGAAGTATCCGAAAATTCAGCAGCTTTACCCGCTTTACCCGGTATACACCGGTCCAAGAGGCATTGACCAACACGCCACCAGAGCCAATGGTCTTGATCTGCTGCAAGACGAGCAGTTTGACTCCAGAAACTTGCAACTGGATAAGGGTATTTTGTCAATCAACGATCAAAGTGTTCAATTTTTGTTCAGGCTGTTGGATGAATTTGTTTTTAAGCTTCCTAGTTGAACCTTTTAATTATTGTACTTTGCATATGTGGCCCATTTATGGTATTTGTTAATTGATATCAATTTCACAAAAATACGTAAGGAACTATAGATGATTACATTAATGGGACACATGCTTGTTTTGATATAATTTATTTGCGAAATGTCAAAAATTTTTGTACATTTAATAGTCAAATGAAAATATTTTATTGCAGATAAGTCATTGTCAAATAACTGAGGATTAATTAAAATTGATGACATTTCGTAAGAGCATTTAATTTATACTATGTTATTAGTTTTTATTTGGTTTTCAATGCTCACTGGCGTAGATGATTATTTTAGTAGGTTGTATTACCATATATTTATATATTGTTATTTAGAATGTTTGGTATAAATATTTACAAGTAGAGAGATTTAATTTTGAAACAGATTTTGGTAGAATATACGTATATTAACCTTGTATTTGGCAAAAGACTAATTGATATTGTAAATAAATTTAAATTAATATTGGTATTTTTTCACATAAATTTTTAGTACATTATACTGGGTTAAAAACAAACCCTATTTTGTAGTTTTATCGAACATTGTGATGCAGTTTTGAATTTTTTATTAAGACAATGTCGAAACAAATAGCAAACAGTTCTTGCATGCACACTAAAATCAGCACACAAATTGAACGTTTTAATTCTTGACTATTTTCAAAACTGTGAATTACCCTTCATTGTAAAGCACGATTTCTAATTATAAATAGCGAATCCTTTCGCTATTAATGTATAATTTACGTTAATCAAATTATACACACACACATACACACACACATATCTGTGTATTTACTCGCAGTTGGTGTACGCTCGCGAATTCCACTGCCGATGTCAACATCAAAATGATTGGTAGTCCTACTAATTGAGCGCTTTCCGGTCAACGAATCAAAATGATAAACTGCGTGAACCGTGAACAACGAGAGCCACGTTAATCCGGATGCTATGTTCGCTCTCCTTTTTCTCGAGAGTACTTTCCTAAATCACTCTCGACGTTCTATACCGAAACGCTCCAATGCATGTGAAAGATGTATTAGGCTTAAAAAGAAGCTCAAACTATATCTACCTGAGATAAATCTCATTAAAAGTTGACAGTGAATGATACGTCCTTTATAAATCATGTTTAATTATTATTTACAATCCTGTAAAAAAAGAAGCAAAGAAAATTACAATCACCTAACATTTTCATTCACTTTTTTCATTTACTTATCTGCATTTTTGACGAACATCTGTGTTGATGAGAATTTTAGATCGAAAGAAAGTGTAGAAAGTATATATTTTATTTTCATTTTTATATGCTAATTTAAGAAATGTGAATATTTAATTAATTAAAATAATTCGACTAGTCTATAAGTGTCTTTTCGCGAAATTTAATAACTAAACGTAAACAAATCTTTGTATTTCCGCGAATATAAAGATGACAAAAAAATGGTACAGTTGCTAAAATTCACAAATGTAGCAGTTTTTAACGAAATACTAATTTAATTAGCGTACTCTTTACCGGCAAAATGGTAGACTATTTCACAAGAGTTTAACATCCTTTAATTTATTTGAAGAGTTATTATTATCATAATGTGAGTATTATTGAGTGTCTGAACTGAGGGAACTAAAAAAAGTTCAATAGACCGGTTTTGTATTATTAAGTAAAGAGTTCATTCAGAAAAACTCTAGTAAAATTAAGGATCGAAAAAATTACATTATAAAAAAATTGCTTTGATAAATAAACAATATTATTTATTTATTCAAAATAAACAAAATAATGAATAAAATATTGTGACAAAAGCCTGCACACATTGGAAGAGTTATAATTTAAAAAATTCTTTAATTAATATTCTTTTACATTTCATTTAGTTGAAAAAAATGTAATATTCATATA
>JABFPM010004312.1:0-12852 GCA_022817325.1 Idris sp. 1 HC-2018 | reverse complement strand
ATGTAAGGGTGTACAGCCTAATATTTGTCAATTCAAAAAATAAATGTAAACGTTAAAAATGTTTGTATTCAGTCAATAAGTATGATTTCACCGGACAAAAAATGTTTTTATCGTGCAGACAAAAATTTACTCTGCAAAAAATACTCTTACACCGTAAACGAAATATATTTACACTCTAAAAGATGTTATCATCGGGCAAAAAATATTTTTACACCGCAAAAAATTACTTTTAAAAGTTATAGACTATATCTATATAACACTCAAAGAGTTCGATTACACAATAAGTTGTCGCCACTGATATTTATCAACGGCCACCGCAGAGAATACGCAAAGTGGCACAGATAGCGGGACCGCAAGCGACGTATCCAGCGACCCTTATCCTGTCGGCCGGGCGACCCTTTTTGTCTTGTTCCTGGGGGAGCCACCCCTCGTGCTGCGCATCCAAAATAATTGTATTAGCCGTCACATATCGTGGTCTGCGCAAAATAACCGGCGGAAAAGGGGCGACACTGCCGCCCGCTTTGTTGCGATTTAGCTGGAGAAAAAGTCATCGCCACTTGGCGCATTTCAATTTCGGGGCCGCATCGAAAGAAAGACACGGAAACATGTGCGTGCGGCCACAAACTAGTCCGCAATCCGATTACGCGAGTCAAATCTTTGATGTAACAGCTTGCAATTTTTTCTATACCCAATACACAGAAAAACATCCACTTTTTTGCTTAAGTAAAATTTCTTTTTAAATTAAAACTTCTTTTTAAAATAAAATGTTTTCTTAAGTAAAATTTCTCTTTTCAAAAAAAGAAAGAATTTTCTAAAGTAAAATTTCTTTTTGAAGTATAAATGTTCTTTTTTAAAAAGTTAACACATATCTTGTAATGTAAAATTAAAAAAGATAGATCTATTTAAAGGAGTTGAAAATTAATTTTTTCATTATAAACAAAAATTCGCTTTTATCCAGACTTCTTCCGGGTTCATAACCAGATGAAATCACGTTACAATGACTCGAGTTACACGGCTTTATTATCGCAATTACACTTAGGTCGAGTCACGATCCCGAGATGAAATCCAGTCTCGCGATTAATTATAAGCCGCGGAATGTATACTGTTCGAACGCTTCAATTATCGGTTACAAATATATGTTAAAAAGCCCGAATTCTGGGGACATCAATCGTGCTTTTCCTCGGGACTCTGCTTGCCAGCCTCTGCAGTGTCTCCGCGTGTTGGCTACGCCCAACGCTGATTTATAACGGAGCAGAATTTATGTTAGCACCCGCACACTGCCGCGTACGCACAAAAAAGCGCCAACAACCGGTCCGGCTAGGAATGTGTGTCTCTCGTGTGCTATCGCACGCTGTTCGTGAACTGAAACGATGCGTGACAACGTAAGCGGCCCAATGTAAGCCACACCGTACAAATGGTCTGCAAAGTGTGCGGAGATGCTGCGCGTTTCCGGCAGCTTGTTCGGTAATTATAACACCAGCCACGACCTCGGGGCCATTAGCTGGGTCAGCAATAACTTTTTTCCACATCACATAACAAACAAAGTATAAAAATATGCACAAATGATTATGTTACCCTGATATTAAACTGACAGTGACGCCACCAAAAAGTAGAAACATTTTCGCAGCCTATATAAAAAAACTTTATAACCCTTTAAACACGTAAAAAATCAATTACTGAATTTCAGTAATTAATTAATAGGATTGCAGTGACGTACCAAAAAAGAACAAAAAAAACTTTTTTATCCTGAAATTAGAGTTGCAGTATGTAATTGGAAAATGTTGCTGAGATGAAAGTCAAGTTTATGATAATTTTGCAACATTAATGGAAAACAAGGCTTTCTATGAGTGTTTCATTCTAAATTGAATCTCGCTGGCTCATCACTGTGTATATAAATCTCCGCTAATCGACCGCTTTCTTTACGTCTAATTTGCGCGTAATTGTTTATTAGAATAAAATTATAATAATAATAATAATAGAAAGAAATAGAGAGAAGATGACTTGAGCAAACATCTGGAGAGTTCACAATTTGTCCGTGTGCAGCGGTCATTACGGCCGGGTATTTATGTGTGACGTGAAGCCGCGTCGAGTAATGACTAGAAAACCAGTTCCTGTCCAGTGTTACCCCGTTGCAATGCCAGTCGTAATATCGCAGGAGTTTTGTCGGTAATGAGAAATAATATTTTCTCAACTGTAAAACGTTTGTATATATATATATATATATATATATTGTTAAAAAACAATTTACAAAAATATTTATATTTAATAAATTAGACAAATGAATTTGTAGACTCTTCCCACGTGAAGTTTTTTTTCTTTTTCTTCTTGCTCTTCAGAGAATGCTCGCGCGCGTCAACCATTAAGTCAATACCGAGAGCTGTTTGCAAATTAAATATGTAAAAGTTGTGTGTGTGCGCAAAAAAGAATAAATTGTGTGTGTGTGTGTTTCTTTGCAAAATTTTGCGAGACAAACTCTATCAAGCAAAATATTTCGCTGCACTCGAGACGTTTCAATTACTCGAGATGATGTTGCGAAAATAGGACTTTTTCACTATTAGCCACGTCTAATTTCAGAATTTTGAGTGTGCAGCTTTTGCGGTGTCAGTTGTCGACAGGGATAGGTTTTTGTGTTTGCGCTCGGTTGGGTTACCCGCAGTGCACGTTAATGGAGCTGTCCCGTCAGGATGGACTTGAGAAAATCATTTCTGCAAGAAAATTAACATTCAAAAAAAACTTTATTTCTGTGAATTTTTAAATGTCCTTTTTTTCCACTACAAACAAAGAATATATATTTCTTTTGCAACTCTTTTTGTTATGCTGGACAAATTGAAAGTTAATTTTGTTAATCGATATATGAAAGTCACATTTTTCTTGTGATTTACGACGACGATAAATAACCGTTGGATGACAAAAATGTTAAAGAGATATAAGTCATCGGTGAAACGTCGTTTGCACTAATCCGCAACGAAACGAAAAAGCCTGACGTCAATTTTGGCTACGCCGAATAACATTATCTCTCTCTCTTTGCCCGGCTCCGTCTCACGAGGAAGCAATCTGTTTTGATGCCGAAATTTCTTTGCTTATAAAATATGCGCTAAGAACGTTAACCACCAGACGATGCGCCTGCAAACATTCTCGCAGTCTTTGCAAGCAACCCTCTGAACCCTTTTGCCCGTCACCGCGCGCAATTCCCTCTCGCGTACAAAAATTATAATCCCATTGAAACGTAACCGGAACTCAGCGCCAGACTATAAAAGGGAGAAACAAAATAATCCATATAGGTATACTGTGCCAAGAAAATTCTATTTACAAAATAAAATTAGTCCCTTTTTGTAGCTTGTAATTAATTTTTTAACAGTACACACTGTAACAACAAACTGCACATTTTCAGTACGTTTTGCAGCGTATTTACTGAACAAATGAAACTTAATTCCGAAATTCCAGTTTATGTACTGTAAAAATAAAGTGCGCATTGAAAAATAAATTACTTCATTTTTACAACTTGAACAATTAAAAGAAGAAAAAAAACTCAAATTTGATGTGACTTGAGTTGAAACTTGAAAAGTACAGTTCTTTGATGAACTTTCCAACTGCAAATTTCAGGCAAATTTACTGGCAACTAGAATCAAGTGAATATAGTACGTTTTGTAGTTTTTATTTACGGTGTATTATTGATTTCGAGTTGTTTTTTCGCGATTGAATTTTGTCCTTGGTTGAAAATTTACAACACACTCTGACATTTAGACACTGACATTTTCACCCTGCAGGGTTGACGCGCACAACCCTTTGGTGTTAGATTGTTCAATCACTCCATTGTCTCGTGCTAGTTTTATGTCCGCGTCAGCGCTTCATTATAGGGCCTCATAGCCTGCCGGATTCTGCAGCCCCACGTGCTCGGCAACATTGTCTAGTCCAAGAATATATTACGCACCCACTCGTCAAAGCCGACACCAGTTCTGTATATTCGTCTCACCTAATACTCATGTGACGAGCTAATATCCTGACCTGACTTAACTCGCAACGTGTTATATATTGCCTGTTAAATGTCTCGTAAATTAAAACCAATTCTTAAAACTAAACTTTACCTTTTTGTAGCAAAAATAATTTGTAGCAGTTGTGTAACAAAAATAATAAACGAAACAGTTACACATTTAAGTAACAATATTTGAGACGGTAATTATAATAATCATAAGTTAAAGCGGGCTATTTTGAAAGTTCAAGTTTACTGTTGATAAAAAATTATTCGAGTTAATTTGAGATCGTTCAAGTAATTTTTTGTTTCTTTTTTTCGAGAAGAAATTTCTACTCAAAATTGGTTGTAATTTTTTGCTGATTTGAAATTAAATTGGAATTGAAAAAAGGATGGTTCGGTGTAATAAATTTGGTGTATGTCAAAAAGATCTTAATCACTCATTTCTCAATCTAAATTGTGTATGAGTAACACCTGGGTGTTAATTATTTCAGCACATATAAAATTAAAATTGATTGAACTCTAATCTACTTTCAATAAACAGTATATTGACACAATCAGATTGAATATATATATATATATATTTATAACAGTGTATTTTTGCTGACATTTATGTTGAGTCAACATTCTCAATAGAGTCTATATACAAAATAAATTTCAATAAACTCTGATTAATTAAAGCATGTCGCTCTGACTTTCTCGTTGAATAAACATTGTAAAACTAAAAAACAATAAGCAGTTAATTAAAATTATTTACGTAAAATTGTTGGACATTTATATTCATTGTAATAATATTTTACATAAAATGATGACAGTTGATTTTAAACCTTTTGCAGCATACATTTTACTCTATAATTTTTGGAATGCAAATTTTTTTCTAAAATTGTTACAATACAAATCATTTTCTAAAACTTTAGCAATACAAGTTTGACTCTAAAATTGTAGCAGCGCATCTCTTACTTTTTTCACAAGTTTTTTTCGCCATCATTTTTACTCACAAATGTAATACTAGATGATACTCTTTCTTGAGAAAAAAAATTGCGATAATAATATAGAATTTGTAAAATTCTAGCTTGAACAGTTTCGTGAGTGAAATAATAATAATAGGTAAACGAGCCAGTCGTAAACTGCAATAACCATGAATGCGGATTAACGGGGCACGCGGGCTAAGCACGTCCATCTCGCGAAACTGCAATGAAATAACCGAAGCCCGGAGAATGCCGGCTGACCGAGGAATCTATTGATAAATTCAGTGGCCGGTGCTAACAATGCGCCAGCAATGTCAATTATGCGCCCGATGATCGTCGACTCGAAATTAATCGGACGCGCGCAACTTTGCGTCGTAATTAATTGCCCGGCCACCCACACGACCCTTAAATGCCCGCGTACAGCCTATATCTGTTAGCAACAACACGTGTATCTATATATATATTTATCTATGCACCTCGCTTTTCCTCGTTTACATGCATATCGTGAACATTTCGAATTGTTACACGTGTGACATCGCTCTCCTATTGTTTCCAAATAATTATTAATATATTTATCGTCGCTAATTTTAAAATATAAAACATAGACTGAAAAAAAAAATTTTTTTCAATTGAATTTCATTTTGCAAGCTGAAAAAAATTAAATAAATTTGGCTGATTTTTTTGGAGGGGCGAGGAGGGTTCACCCCTATTTATAAGACTACAAAACTGTAAAACCACTATTAATGTATATATATATGTGACTTTGAAAGCGTAATCTACAAAGAATTGAAGCCGCGACAACGCTCTCAGACGGATTATAACACGTTAGCAAAGTTCACGACCTTTTGTCTGCGAAAACGCCCAGGGGTAATAATCCGGGTGCTTGTGCTATTGACATTTAGGTCCGGCGAAAAACCGGTCGTCAGGTTGATACGCCCGGAAATAGGAACGGCCCGTGGAAACCAACGATCTGTTGCCGAATCCGCTAATGGGATTGTCGTTAGCATGACAAAGCCAGGCCTAAACGGGGCCACACTTATTATCATAATTATTTCCTCACAATATTGTGAAACCCGATATACCTTGAAATACAACAAAAAATTAAAGTAAAGCCTCACTGAGAAACTGAATTTGTAAACTTTATTCATACAATTTGCAAAATAAAGTTTACACATTTTCCATCAAGATTTTACTTGTAAATTTAGCCAAATATATTGTAAACTTTACACTTTTTTCGTAAATTTTACATCCCTTGTATTCTAAATTTTACACTATACAAAAAAAACAGTGAGAAACTGAATTCGTAAATTTTAAATGAAAAATTTGTAAGCTTTGTAAACGATGTGTAAAGTTTACAAAGTATATATTGCAAACTACACACAAAAATTCTTTAAACTTGCAAACTGGGTTTTTCAGTGCACTGCAAAAAATGTCAGTCTACACAACCTGCTAATGAAAACGAGTAATAAATTATTTTATCAACATATTCAGTACAGCTGTTTTAGGCATAGAAAAAATGTTTTTGCTATCTTAATTCGAAAAAAGGCCACTTGTTGTGTTCGCACAGCCTGTTATAAAAAATTGTTACTGACCCCAGCAGCGTGGTTTGAAAAAAGGAAACCCGCGAGCTCGCGACAGTTACATCCGTTTCAAAAGCAGCCGAGATTTCTAATCGACTCGACCACGCACGTTATCAGTTAGCATTTCTTTTGCCTCGACTGCATTTTCAATTAGTGTATATTAATTATCGCAAATCCGGCCGCTTGCTTGTATAAGAAGTAGAAGAAGAAAAAGACAAGAAAAAAAAGATCGTCAACCGGCATCGTAAAACACTTTTATATCGTGTTTGTATCTCACGCCACCGAAACGAGGAAATGTTGCACTAAAAGTGTCGTTTGCCACCGGTAATTAGGATTTTGATGCGAATCCTGGCGCCTGACTCCGGATTCAATAACTAAGCCCGACAAATGAGTCGTTTTAACTGGAATATAAGGTCCGGATGTTGTGTTCCCTTTTTTTTAATAAATCCTTTTTTTAATTTATTCATGTTCAATATAAGTATATTTTCAGCTTTTTACATCAGAAAGTTACGTGTTTACTATTTATACTAATTAAAATTATGACTGAATTCAATATGTTATGAATGAAAAAGACCAGCAAACTTATAATATTGATACTGATGAAATATTTTTAAAAACAAACTCAAAGAGTTGTGATTTTTCACAAAAATTGGTCGAAAAAAAATGTAATAAGAAGCTGTAAAAGTTATGCATAATTTATTTTATTTGTTTTACAAGAAAAATAATCAAAAAGGATCCGCTAAGCTGATGTCTAATTAATTTAAAACCCAATAAAATATTCTAAGAATCAGGAGAAAAAAAGGAGTACATAAAGTGGAGCAGATAAATGCCGCAAGCACGATGTGCATCAGGCAAACAAATTTAAAGCTCGCATTCTGCGGGCCAATAATTTGCGAGTGCCGAGACACCGAGACATATGGAAGACGAGGCCATAAAGTATCTCAATTACTTCCTGCTCGAAAAAGCGCAAAGGACCAAGAGATATTACACGCGACAGACAGAGAGAGGATCCAGAGAAAAAGAAATAAATAATAGTTGGTGCGCAAGATTTTGCGGGAAAAGTGTGATGCCCTTCGGAAACGTCACATGGCGGAGGCAATATTTCACCGCGTCTGTCTATCTGTCTGTACATTGCGCGGTCTCTTTCTCTCTGTGACTTTTGAAGGACTTTTTACGGAGTCTCTCGATCTTTAATCACAGCTCGACCTTCCATTGTCAGTGACGTCACCTCGGCGAGGGGGTTGCGCTGGCTCGCGGCTTTTGTGTCCCGAGCTGATCCCTCTTCGCGTCATTTGTCTGCGCCGACACCTTATTTGCTTCAAAAAATTTGCCACTCAATTTTCGGAAGCATTTTTGAGGCAAACCGATTTAGTCTTTTCTTTGTAATAAATAAAATACAATATAAAACAGCAGAAAATATATATTTCTGTTTCTTATTAACACTTGTTAATGTAGTAATTTATCATTATTTTACAATTATAGTACAATCAATTTAATGAAATAAGGTTGACAATTAGTCATGCTCCCAGCAGTGATCATTAGTCTACATTGCAATTGTTCATTTTAAGATAGCCACTTTTTTTAAAATAAATTTTCATTGAACACATTTTCATTATTAATTCCCAGTTTTTCAATCGGTATTATTAATTCGTTACATTCTTGATTTTGTTTAATTCATTTTTTATTCCAATAACATTTAATATTCATTTTTCAATTATCAAAACCTAAATTCATCAATTTTTCTCAAACTTTTTTTTATTTCCCTGTTTTTTTGTAATTAATTATCATAATTTGATCTTGTTTTAGTAATTACCACTCGTTATTTAGTCACAACTGTCGCATCAAATTCACATTTTTGCTCATCATTGATTGAGAAAAAGAAATACAAATAATTGAGTTTGAATGTAGCGGTAAAAGTTGTTTTTCACTTATCTGTTTCCATTTATCGTTACATTTTTTAACAAAAAAATTTTTTTTTTTAATGTAAGCGAATATATCTGTACTTCCCGACAAGGAATCTGTAATCCCCGATGAATGTAACGAGACGACTCGTTCTAAGTAACATCTTACTGAAACTTCATTTCCGGTTGCAAAAAAATGCCTCGCGCATATAATAATAATAACGACTCAAATAATAATCGTGCATCTAAGACTTGTGTATTCGGCTGAGTAAGAAAAAAAGGTACGCGACAAGTTTGTCTGTCCCTTTCCATTCACAAGAGATTTCCATTGCAAAACTTCCGCTGAAACGGCGAATATTTTCTCCTCTCAAAAGACGGGATTACAGAACGCTCTATATAGATACACATACGTACACAATATATTATGATATACCGCGAGATTACTTCTTTCGATATTGGGCCGATACGCTTCTTCTGATATATACACTCAAGTTGTCTACAATATTTTGCAGATCAAAAATATTTTAGTTATACTACAAAATTTTACAAACATTTTTGCAATTTTTTAGTATGATAGAAATTTTAATTTAACCCATTTGTTGCGAAAACGGACCATTCCGAAAAACTGTTTTAATATATCCAAAAACTGAATAATATTTATTTTATTTATGCATCATGATTGTAAATATAGTCAGTTTGATATATTTTTAACAAATTAACAATTTTATGTATAAATGACAAAATATTGCAAACAATTTGTGTTTGCTTTTTCTTCTACATAACACATACGTGGGTAAAAAAAGCTTCTAGTGGTTTGGCCGAAAATAAGTTAAAAGTATAAATTTTATTTTTTAAAATAATACTGAAAAAGCTTAGTCTTTTAAAACTTGAATATTTTATTAGTACTGTACATTTTTTTTACTTTTTTTCATTCTAATTAACGTCTGTGTTTATGATTTATTGTGTTTAATATTCAATTTATTTTTAGCATTAAACGTTTTATTTAACAGACGTAAAATAATTTTTGATAATTTAATCTTTAATTAAAATTAAAATTTCGGGCAGTTTTCTTTGAAAAAAATTTATTTTTATACTTTTATCATAAAAATGTACTTTTCCCACGGCAAAAATTAAAAAAAATTCCTGATCTGTAAAAATATCCTGCCATTGACAAGATAATTTGTATCGAAACCCCCCCGTCAAGTGCAATTAAAAATAAGCAACTCTTTGAGCCGTATATCTGCAAAAGCTGCGGGCCATTTTTTTAAAACTGCCTTCTCAATTAATCCCCCAACAAAAAACAAAACAATTATTAGCAATAAATTAATAGCGTGAATAAAGAAAAAAGTACCCCTTCCCCCTAGCTGATTGCGTGTCGCGATTTTGCAACGTGTCGCCTATCGCAATATCTGCACGCGATCTGACGAGGATAAATTAAGATTGGTCAATTTATAGCGAAGACCAGTCAACGAGGCGCCTCGCCATTTAGCAGAAAGAATAAGTCGGCGCTTGAAAATATAAGATACGTGATCCAATTAGCGGACAAGAGGGGGCAATCTCAAATTGACGCGTTAAATTGACGTTGAGAAGAGGGCGCCACCGGTTTGTTTCATTGATTGGCCGGCGGATTCCTCGTGATTCGAATTAATCGAGACTCGTCAATCGCGATTAAAATAAATAACATACTTGCTCCATATTTAATTGGTCTTAATGATCACTGAGATATTCGCATCAAAATTGTCCGCATCATACTTTTTTAAACAGCGCCTTTGTCTGCGGGAAATAATATTTTTTACATTAATTTGCATTAGTTATATCAGTATATTTTAAGTTTTTAATTTATTTTGTTTTTGTTATATAATAATTGAACAACAGAAACTCTGTATATATTAATTAAAATCTGATCTTATAACTGGCTGATAATTTATGAAAGATTTCAAGATAGTAAAATTAAGCGGACAAAAAAGCGTAATTAAATAAACATAGTGAAACGAGTTTCACAATTTTTTTTATTCAATGCCAATACCTTTTTACATTTGAAAAACGCTTGTATAAGTGTAACTTGAATCGAGTGTATTTAATTAATGAACATTCTATGACCTTTTTTTGCAGATGAATTATAACGTAAATTAAATGGATACGTTCGTTATGTAGAAAGTGATACTAGTCGGGCAAAAAAGTGATCTAGAAAAAGGATTTATACAGTTATAAAAAAAGTCCTTTTCAGGAGACTCGGCCTTAAGAAATTAATCGCTAACACGTTCTACAAAAGTTATAAAATTGTTTGTTTTAATGTAATAAAAACTTACAAGTTATTCAAAATTCAAGTTAAAATCAATTAATTATGAAGATAATTGTATGAAAATTGAATTTTGCTTTAATTTGCTCCTCTGATGCAAGCCAATCAGCTTAATTAAAAACAGATTTAAGACAATTGGGATGAAGCATTAATTACGACCTCGTTCCAAAATTCGAAAGATGATTAGCCATTATGAAAGGGGGAAAAAGTTGTCGCAAAAAAATGTCGACTTGACACGTGTGCGAGAAGCCGGAAACGAGATGCGCCTGAGGACACCGACTCGGTCAATGAAGCTTGTCGCAGCGATGCGTGCCAACTGTAGTATATCGAGATTAATCCGAGCTGGAGGTCTGAATTGAGTAGCATTTTTATGCGTGAAAATTCTCACATATCACTTTTTTGTCAACAATTTTTTTTTATTTATTTCTTTTGTTTTTTGTTGTTGTTATCCCCTTCCAGAGTATCTTTTTTATATAAAAAAAGCCTCAAATTAATACAATTATTATTTATAAATTATAGGAACCTATTTTACTTTATTAAAACCTGTTGAACTATATTTCAGATGATTTAAAACTAATTTAAAGATATTTTCTCAATAAGTCTATTTGTTAAACCTGTTTCTTTTTTAATCATTAATTTATAATTACGATGTGCAAGATTCATACGAATGATCAGCTGAGAATGCAAAAGCGCTCGCGGCGGATAATTATAATCTTCTTTAGAGCTGTAAACGAACGTAAGTCGATATCATCCGGCGCACCTTTTATTAGGAGATCAAAAAGATGACGTGCGATTGTACGAAGGAACTGCAACGTATAAAAGATGCCTGCGTAAAAAAATCGCCACTTACTCTGCTAAGCCCGAATAATTAAACCCTAACAATAACTCTAACAAAAGCATTATAATTTTTATGTTCAACTAATTTTCAAAAAAAAATACTAATAATAATTATTTGTATTCTTACGATCTTTACAGTGGTCTTGTCATTTGCATTTTCATTTATCATTTTATTTAAACACATGTTTCACTACAATTTGTAAAAACCCATGTTAATGTTAATAAAAAAAAAATAATTTTCTAAGTTAGAGATTTTGGAAAAAATGATACATGAAAATGTACAGGATAATGAAAAGACCACTATAAAGATCATACAAATAATTAAACTCAAAAGTGTGGTCGAATAAATATATAAATACTAATAATAATTAATTTTAATGAAAAAATTTGGTTGTTCTTGTTTCAGATGCTTGCGGCCTGTCCGACGTGGCCCACATCGAGTCGCTGCAGGAAAAGTCTCAGTGCGCCCTGGAGGAGTATTGTCGGACGCAGTACCCGAACCAACCAACGCGGTTCGGCAAACTGTTGTTGCGACTGCCCTCGCTGCGGACGGTTTCCTCGCAGGTCATCGAACAGCTCTTCTTCGTAAGGCTGGTCGGCAAGACGCCCATCGAGACGCTCATCCGGGACATGCTGCTGAGCGGTAGTAGCTTCAATTGGCCGTACATGTCCTCGATGTGACACTCTGTCTGGCGGCAGCTAGCTTCCGCATAATATTACGGTACCTCGGTGCACGCGCCACCTAGCTTCGGCTGACTCGCCATCCAAATTTTATTACAAATTCGCACCTTGTTAATATTGTACAAAAGTTTCGTCGTTGTTCACCAATTTGGACAATTATTTACAATATTTCGTATTTTGAGTTATCAACTTTTTCTTTTGACTTGAAGAAGGTTCAAAATGTCTTTTCTCTTCGTGCCATGTATAAATATGATGCAAAGTGAACGAACGAAATGTAAAAAAAACTAAAAATTTCACTCCTTGTGGTCCTCCAATGTATTATAGAAAAAGGAAATTGTATTATTCTACTTAAACAACTCGAACAAAAATTCCGAACGATTTTGTTTAGATCCACAGTGAAAAAGCGAAAAATTTATTTGTTATTACAGTTTTATTTAAATTTTGATCTATATTTTAAGTATATTTAAAAATTCTATTGGTAATCATGTGTATTTAAATTTTTATACGCATTTTAAATTTGTATGTGAATACATATTAATAATCATAAACACATTTTATTTACAAAATTATTTTGTCTTCAATTGAAAATATTTATTTGTAAAATAAATTTTTCGTT
>JABFPM010004311.1:0-12853 GCA_022817325.1 Idris sp. 1 HC-2018 | reverse complement strand
GATTCTTTTTTTTAAGATTATTGAAGGTCCCAACCATCCAAGTTTATATACATTTATAAATGAAGCTAAATAGGTGCAGGGGAACACAAAAATTATGATGCTGGAATTGGAGCTGAGATTTAGAAAGAGCATTGATAACGTGTTATGATAACGTGTTCCTTAGTAAAATTGTATTGTACGATTTATAGCTAAAAATAAATAAATTATACATCATGAAAAAATTGTATTTATTTGTTGAATTAAGCTATTGGAAAAAAATATTGGTGAATTTGTCCATTGGAAAAAAAAAAATTTTGGAAAAAGTGTCCTTAAAAAAAATGGCATTGAAAAATTGGTCTCCCTAGCACGTAACATTTACACAATTAAAATATTTCTTAAAAATCATTGAAAAGCATATTTTCGATACTTTCAATTGCTAATTAACCAAACTTTTCTTTAATTAAAGCAGCTACGCGATCATCGAAGTTAAGCGATGATAGCTATGGTATTGGAAGAGTGACCGCTTCCGTATTTTGATTACAATAACACAATAGGCCGTAAGTACAGATGAGTATTTTAAATCAATGTGACTTGGACATCGTAATAAAATTTATAAAACCGAGTGTCCTACACGTAAAAAAGGAATTACTAAATTTGAGTAATTTTAATCACTGAAGATCAAGAGGTATACACAAATTTTAGGAGGCATTTACATTTGTCAACAAGTTTAGCTAGACCAAGACATTTTAAGGGCATTTGAAAGACATTTTTGACCATCGTAGTTGACATAATATTAATGAAATTTTTTTATTGGGTTTTTCGATTTACAAGATGGTTTAATGCCCTTTCAGCCATTTTTATGGATTTTTTTTTTTATTTTTTTTGTTAAAACGGAATAAATGACTATAAAGTCTTCTACAAAAAACATCTTAATTTAAGGGGACACATAAACAAAAAATGACGAAATTTCACAAAAAATTGAAAAAATATTTTATTGCATTTTTCGGTAACTTAAAGTATCCTCTTTTATACTGCAAAACCGTTTTTTGATTATCCACTTAGAAACAACTAAAAATGTCATTTATTCAAAATGCTGTCAGAGAGCGATAATGGCAACTCGAGCAATAGACTAATTTATCAATAACAAAATTTATAGAACCTTATAAAAAGAATAGGCAAATAAAAGGCAAAAACAAAAGCAATAGATGCAATGTATGGTCCTGGAATAGCTGAATAGATAGCTGAATTCAACAATTTGCAGATAGTTAGCATAAGAGCCAATCAGAGAAAAGAATAATTTAATTTTAAATTATATGATTGACTTTTGTGCTAACTATCTTTGTTGATTGGGTAAATGGTTCATCCCTATGTTTTCTTCACTTTTAGTATGATTATTGTATTATATAACTTTAAAAAATTTTGAGATTGAACTTCCAAGCAATTTGCACTTGTAGAATTAAAATGCATGCTGTTTTTTCCAATTAAATTAATGAAATAAAATTTAAATGTAATTAAATTTAACTTTTTGTGAACAGCGCATACATGAAAAATATACAAATTAGTTGGAAACTTGTAGTAAATAACAGTTTGATCTTAAGAGAGCCCAAAGTGCGCACGCAAAGTGTTCGCTTCTACCCTAAATCAATCTGTTATCCCTGAATCCCTACTAGAACCTTCAAAACAAGAACAAATGAAAAGAAAAAAGCGATCAAATTATTTGATTTGTTCTTCATGTTTTATTCTTTTTCGCTGGGACTTTCCCTAAAAATTGTTATGAGTTAGATTAATATAAATTCTTTCAATATTTGAAAAAAGTACCCTACAAAAATGTTCCCAGTACATTTTTAAAAACAGATTGTTTTTCTTAAAAAAGAACAAACAAAAGATTACTCTTTTTAGCTACCTATTGAGCAATGCAATTATATTATTAAGCAATGAGTGGTCGAAAATCGGTGCTACACTACTTGATGTTAACCACGCTCAGACCAGATTCAATGCTCATAAAGTTAAACACGCTAAATGTAACATTTAAACCTTATTTCATTAGCAACATTATGATTTAAACAATTTTTATTCGTTTGAAAGTTTGATGCTTCACACAGAGAACAATACTACCGTTTACTATGACAATTTGTAATTATGTATACCTTACAACTACGCATTCAATTTTAATTATTTTTAATTTTATGATTTTTACAGTAGTCTTTAGTTACTGTTTATATCTTTTATATCACTTTTGTAGACATATGTAGCATTACGAATCCGTAAAAATGCATAATATTATTAATTAAGAGCATTTTTTCTTCTAAGTTGAAAATTTGTATCAGAAAAAAAGATACATACAAATTATGTAAACTTATACAAAAACATCTATAACTCTCATAGCTTTTTAGTAAAACATTTGGTCACAGGGAATTAATAAAAGAATTTCCAGTAAAACTTAGTAGCTCTTTCTTGCTGCGGACTCGGATATTACCCGATTTGATCCGAATTCAGATCCGAACCCAATTCGGTGAGATTTGGATTGAATCGGATAGTACACGGAGCAAACGAAAACGTGAGTATTACGGTGACCGTAATTCAACTAAATATAATGATACTTACTTTAGAATTAGCTCTTCAACTTGGTTAACAACTATATTAATCAATTATAATAGTATAAGAACAAATATTTTAATAAATTCTAGTCCGCACGAGAACAAGTAAATCAACTGATCTACGATTTTGTAATATCACGAAAATGCGTTGGTCTAGTCCGGCGAGCGACCGTAAAAATTACGGTGGTATTGTTACGCCGTAAACAATAGTTTTGACAATAGTTTTTGACATTGTTTACGGCGTTATGTTCCGTAAAACGGCCTCTATGTGAATACAGCTTAAGTCCTGTGTTGCGCCGTAATAATTGCTGTATTTTCAGTCCGTTTTGGCACCGTAATTATTACGGTGACAAAACGTGAAAATCACGGCGGAGAGCATAATACCGACGTTTTCGTTCGCTCCGTGTATCAGAGTCCGTAGTACGAAAGCCCGTACCACAGTTGTTTGCTAGGAATTTTCGAATATTATTACTAATTATTTACTGCGACCAAATATTTTACTAAAATATTATAAGACTCACAGATTTTTTTATATAAATCTTCACTAAAATACTATCAAAATATCTGAGTATTTTACTCAAATAAATAAATGTTCATATTAAGAAGAGAGTAATGTTCTCTCCGTCCATCTTTCAAAAGCTCATCAGGTGTAAATGAAAGTTGTCTTAATTTTAGTATCTGCAACATCTTAAAGATTGAAAAATTCTATTTTTTCGAGAAGCAACAAAAAAAGAACATATTTCCCTTAAATTTGACCAAAAATCAAATCGTGTTTTTAATTTTTGTGGAATTGCTTAGAATGTATTGCACTCAGTTAAACATGTTCATTCATTTGCTAAAAAACGACCGATTATATTAAATGGTAGTGTATTGGCAACAGAAACAGTTTAAATTCTTAATTTAAAATTTTTTATTTTGCTCTAGTATCAAAATTTGTATTTGTTGTACTTTTTTATTATAGTATTTTCATTTGTTAATAAACTCATCATTTGCAGTTGTACTTACGTTAAATACACAAAATTCAAAAGGTTATTGACATTAATCTATAGGATTAAAAACTTTCATGCATTTTATGCACTTGCTTATACAAACACCAAACAGGTTAGGCTTTTTATGAAAATAACTTTGCATTGGTTTTAAATTACACATTTTTACCATAGCCAAAAGTTTATAGCTGTGAAAAACATATTCCTTCTGTTATGCCTAATCTTTAAAGTTCTGAATCTTAGATTCATTCACTAAAGATATATTTGTAATATTATAAGTAATATTTAATTGTGGTAAGCAGTTTTTTACAAGTCAAATTTAATTTACAAAATCCAAATATTTTTCAATTGAGAACATGTCAAATAAATTAAAAAATTGAAAATAACATAAAACATATGATGAAGCACATACGACTCATAAATAATCGCACCCATTAAATTGCTTACATGACCTTTTTCTTTCTTAAACAACTGTCTTATAATACAAGATACTCGGATAATCCAAAATAACACGATATCTCAAATTTATCGGCCAAACATCTGAAGAGAAAACACCTGTTATCCACGACGACTGCATACTGTTTTTTTAATTCCTCCCAAGTACTTTATATTAACATTTATTAGATTCATTTCTAGATTGTTTGAAACCTTCTTTCATCTATGGCTAATGCCGATTGAGATTTCGTGTCAATTCGTTACCGTGAATCGACGATTTGTTTCTGGTAGCCAAAGGTTGTGTTCATCCGACATTGTGTAATCCGATATCTCGATAATTCATAGGTGTGACTACTATGTCGTAGATCTGGAAAGTATTCATTAACTCGTTGAAAACATTCGTTGTATCCTCTCCATCTTAGAAAAGGTCACGTGCGCACGCGCGATCTTGCCTTCACGGATGCAAGCGGTTTTCTCGTGCTTATATTAATAACTCACAATTTAACCATTTTTATTGCATGCAAATTCCCTTTTTTTTCTTGATTCTACCATCTTATAACATCGAGTATTAAACGAGAAAAAGATATTTCTTAAACTACAATTACACGCCATAAAAAATGATAGAAAAATTTTAATATTATGTTCACCAAGACATTTTTGTAACCATTTAACTCTTACAAATACTGTTTTGAATTAAGAATCAACGAAATATTAATAAATATGGAATTGTTTAAAATAGTAGTGTTTAAATAATTATGTAAAATTACATTACATATAATGTATAAAACAATTACCCCATGAAATGTAATATGTATAATTTTATAAACGAAATTAAATTATTACATTAAAAGTATGAAAAATAATATTGCTGATGCAACACATTATTGTTATAACATTAAAATATTCAAATATAATGAATTGAAATAAAATTGTAATACCTGTTACAGTATTGTGCAATTTTCAAAACTTCAAAGTACTTATAAAAATGCTCTGTAATCTTAATCAACATCCAATAAATTTAACTATAATTAGTTGGTTAACTTTATCGTGTAAATACTAAAGTTGAAAAACGATATATCAAACTCTTTTTATAGTAACAAATCGTTCAAGATGAATAATTAAAAATGAACTTTTTGAAATAAAATAACATTCATCAGGTGATTTTTCAAAATTAAAAGAATATCACCAAATATATGAAATATTATGAAATATTATGAAATAGTTGTTACTGCTAATAAGACAGAAAATATTTATATAACTTAATATCACTGTTCATATTTATTTAAATTGTTTCATGCTCAGTTTGTGAATATAAAATGTCGCTGTTACTGAAAACTTTGTACCATTAAAAGACTCTTCTCATTACAATCACGAATTTTACTATCAAGAACATGGTCACTTAAAAGGCACCATTGGTTACTCTGCCAACTGTGCATGCGATGCCATTTGCGCCATTTATATTATAAAATATTATTCTCTTTGTTAGTTATATAATTATGTATACCTAACTAGAATGTAATATCTTCCTGGTTAAACATCAAGCTCAATTTTCAGTTGTAATAATAATAATATTCTACTAAACAAATAACATTTTAGAATATAGATTTTAGCTAGAATACTTTGTATGTGAAATTTTTAATTTTAAGGCTACATTAATTTTAATATTTACACAACAAACGTAACAAAGTTAATACAAATTTCACCCACAGTATTTGGTGAATAGTTACAACAAATTAATTCATAAACAATTATTATTATCAATAGGTATATTTTATATTGAATTTATTTATAGACAAAAAAGCATCATCGTACATGAAAACGTTTTTATTATTTAAATCAATATGAAAATAGATAAAAGAATATAAGTTGCAATTCTTGCATACAAGAATAAAACGTGCAAGACTGTTAATCAAATTTATTTATTTCTTGGAAAAAATTAATACAAGAAACAAAAGTTAAAAGAGTGTTGAAATGACTTTGTACGTCTTTCCCTTACAACATTCTGGTTTTATTTAACATATACAGTTTACATAATTAAAAAATGTATCGGCTGACATAATTAATTTTTATATCACTGATTTTCATTTGAGATCTACAATACGGAATACAGCTCGAGCAGAGCAATCGGATAGGACTATACATACAAATTGTTTTAATAAGTAAAACAGTAATAACGAAATCGAGTTACGATATTATTTTTAGTAGAAATAATTATTATGCATTCACTAATTAAACTTATTTGTGATTACAATTCTATAAAAAAAAGACAAATAATGATTCTAAATCCTGCACATTTTTGTACAAACAGAAAAATATTTCAATAACATTTATTACTAAAAACAGTAAATATCTAGTTTTATAAACTCTATGAAAAAAAAAATGTTCAAATTATAAAGTTTTTTTTTCTCAATAATTCTACTACGCAAGCTAAAATAATTCTAATAATAAGTTGAACTAATGCACCGAAGTATGTCATTTAACTAAATATAGTTTTTGTTAAAACTACTACTTTTTATCTAAAATATATTATTTACAGCTACTCATTAAAAATAGTGCTAATTGTACAAATAAAAAGAATCATTGCAAAAAACAAAATTGAACCAAAAGTATTATATAATGTCGAAAGAATTGATTTAATTATTATATCATTTTGTGAGTTAATTGATTGTTTGAAATTGATGCGTCCCCTGGAAGACTGAACTGAGGACTCAAGAAGAAGAAAGCTTTTGAACGGCAACTATCGCACGTGTCTCTATGCTGTTTGCGAGAAGGGAACCGAGGGAACGAGAGACAATGGCGGTGTGGGCGCAGCATCGCGAACCTTAACCAAAACGGTGATCCCATATTCCGTTCTCTTTTGGTGCGCGTTGCCCCCTCCTGCAGCAGGCATCGGGTCAGGTCGCGCAGAGCGCTCCTCTTTCACCTGGCCTCAGCGAGACTCGTCGAGTATCGCCAAGTCTCACCTCACCTGTGCCTCCACGGCATTTCTTCTTTATCTGCGCGTTTAAGAGCGTCGCTTGCGAAATCGTCCTTTCTGCGGAACGATCACTCGTAGTTTGTAATAGGGTTATCAGGGGCATGGACATCACGTCAATGCATTATACATGCGTCAAATGCTTTTTTTCATGACTAGGTAGAAAATGTTTCTTTTTTTATTATTATGCTGAATTATTTCACATTTAAATAATAGAAAGACTATATAGTTGTAACTTTAATAGAAAATAATTAAAACGATTACATTCTACACATTTTGAGTCTCTCTGATATTTCTCTAAGATAATACATTTTTAATCTATTATATTTACAATTTTTCGACAATTTATCTAAATTAAAAATGCGTTCTTATTACTAACTCAACCCCTTTATTCACTTCGTACATTATAATGTATGTACTTTCAACATTTAAATGTGCTTTTCTTTCAATGTTTTCAATCGTTTTTTAGCACAATATATTATTTTATGATTAATGAATTCTGAAAAATCAAATTTGGAAAGAACAAATTGTTTATAACAAAAGTTATTACAAAGAAATGAAAATTTTTTAACGTAAAAAAATCCTTAATTTGATCGCTACAATTATTTTAGACGAAAAAGATATTATTGATTTTGAGCACTAAGAAAAAAAGTCCATAATGAGTCAAACAATGACACCTTCGCGACTTTTTTGTATTTATTGATTTATTTAAAATATTATTTATTTATTTAAATTGAGCAAAGGAGGCTCTAAAATTAAGTAATGAAAGAAAGTATTCTTTGGATGAAATTTGTAGAGTGAGATACATCTCAAAAAATCATCTTCTATTCAGTAAATGGAAAGCAAAATAAGCTAATGGCTGGATGAGGTCAGATTCACTAAAATAAGGTATAGATACATTATTTTTACGTCCATAACTTCGTAGAGAATGAATTTTTACTTCGGAAACTAAAATTTAAACAATTTTATTTTATAAATTCTTGGATAATAATCAGTCCATTATTTATAGTAACTATGATTGAAATCTAGCCCAAAATATTCATTTTTGACATATTTTTTACATAATTGTATTATTTTACTCTTTATAAATAAATCCTCAAAATTCAGATTATACTATATTAACTTCTTACTACACAATAAGACATGGAATCATATTGTTATGAGGTAATATTAAAATAATTTTATTGAATTATTATAGTTTTTTTATTTGTTGGCAAAAACTTATTTTGGCAGCAATATCAATACTATTTCCTTCTGTTTATAAAATGAAATTATCAGTTTCCAAAATAAAAAGTGTTGTACAAAGTTATATATTTGTCGACAAAAATATCTATATCCCATTTTGGGATACATGACCTCCCTGCCCATCCTCTCTTCCTTTTTTTACTTAACTTTAAATATATTTCCTAATACTATTTTTCCTAATTGGATCAAATTTCAATATATTTACTTCCATTTCATCAACAAAAAATATTTTTTTTTTAACCGATTCTCCAATATGCCGAGGAAAATCCTAAGTTTATGACAGTTCTCTACTATAGTATGTGTGACCAATCAAAAGTACCAAAAAATCTATCTAATCTTAATAGAAAGAAATAACCATAATTGTTGGTGCATATTGGCTTGTTAAATCAGCTGTTGATTAAGCCCGTAAATGTTGAAATTAAATAACGTAATATTATTTTAAAAAACATTTTTAACTATTTAGAAATGATTGTTACAATGTTGCAACATTTCTAATTTTCATTTTTTTTTTCAAACATTTGACAAATAAACAATAATTTTAAAATGAATATAACGTTATATTATTAGGTACATTTTAGCTCAAAATCTTGAAGATAATTTTTGTTTTAAATAATTGAAAGCTATTTACATTTAATAAAAAACTAGACAACAATTTTTTTTCATTTTTTTCGAATTTTATAAGACGTGCTTGGGCTTATAGGGTTAAGGACAGATGTTGCAATATTATAACTTTTTTTTGTAATCAAACATATTTTAAGAGTAAAATAAACAAATTATAATAAATAACATTAAAAAATCATAACTGTGAAAATTAAATAAGCATAAATATCTTTTTCTAAGAGTTCCAAAGATTATAACATAAACTAAAAAACTTAATTTTTGTTAATATAATATCATAATAAATGCTAAGCTTTAATAAAAAATACACTTTTGTAAAAAAATATAATAATGTTATCAACTGTGGAATCCGATACATTTCGTTAAATATCATTTTGCCAACTACTTTTTGCCAATTAACAGTTAATCAATTATTTTTAGTACAAAAATTTGAATTTTTAATGATAAAAAAAAGTTTCTATAAGTTCTTCATTTTTTATTAATTTTCATGATACTTTTTTTCATATTATCTTCTTTTTATATAAATCAATACAATTATGTATCTTCACGTTAACAAACTGAAATTAGTATACTATGTAACTAGGGATGAAAATGGGCGTCTCTAGGCGAGTTACATAGCAATCGTACGAGTCTAAGGTGACGGCCATTTTTGTCTCAATTTACATACGATATTTTTTTGCAACGAGTGAGAAGAAAGAAGCGGTTTTCGTCGTAGAAAAAGTAGGATGGAAAGTGCCATTTTTGTCTCACTTTTTTGAGACAAAAACAACTGTTTTCCAACAGTTGTGAAAAAACTTTTTTGATATGTTCCATAAATGCATCACTAACAGATACTAAGTTAACTGTCAAAATGTTCAGAAGTTTCAAACTTTCAGAAAAAAAACATATATTTTAGTCTTGAGTGGTGAAATTTGTTCAGTTAGTTGTTATAAAAATGTTTGGAAAAACAAAAAGAAAGTTTCAAATACTTTTCTTCTTACTAAATTTGCAATCTAGTTTTGGTGCTATTAGAAACCTTAACTCTTGATAAAGCAGTTAAAAATTTGTCAGTTGTTACTTTTCTCTTCTGTGGTAAATTAATAAATCGTTCAAGGAATTTTTGTTTTTAAGTAAAACGTATTTGACAAACTATAATAATTCCTTTAATGCTTAATTACTCGATGCGATTATATATAAAAATCTGACTTGACTATTGCCATTCACCAGTTTGTAACTACAAATTATAAATCAGCCATTATAAGTTAGTTATTACAACACAGATGGCAGATAACATTTGCATCTGTTTTTTCCACCTGAATCAGTTGGTTCTTTGATTTGGTAGACATGGTCAAGCAAAGCATCTACAAATTTTGTTCAAAGGATAAAACAACAACACATGTTCTTTGGCATTTTCTCCCATTGATGTTGCAAAACAACATTTTCGTATATTTTTAGACGTTTTTGTGTGTGAAATGTAATCTAATACTAATATCATTTAAAAAAATATTATTAAAAAATGTACTATTTATTGATAAGTCATCATTTTAGCTTAAAATTAATATGTAGCCTTTTTTTCAGTGTGCGACATCTACATCCGAGAAAGAGAAAATGAGATAGATGAAAAATAAAGAAAGAAAAAAGGGACGTATCAACGCGGAAGATAATGGATGCTATTTCAAGGGGAAAGAGACTCTTCGGGAATCTCTTTCTCGCGCGGTGGGTGCGCTCAGAATGCTCGGCACTAACGGCACCACCTCCGTCGGTGCATTCCATTAAAAGAAATCGATCGTTACCCATATAGTTGCACAATTGCACCTGGCTAACACAATAGGGGACATTAGAGCGCACCTCAATCTTTGAAATAAAATCGAAACTGTTTCTTCCCAGTCGCAACACCTACGACGTGATGAGATAACATTGTGGGAACTGCTGCGTGGTCAAAGAATCATAGTTCGTCAATTCTGTTTCCTAACAGCAAGAATACACTTATTTTTATAAACTAATCACAACAAAACATTATAATAAATTGCTATAAATAAAAAGTTTACATTTGTTTGAATACGCATTGTCATTGATGCATACACAGAATTATTTAAGTGTTCATTTTAAAGATAAGTAAAATAAGTTGGAAACTGTGATTTAAGACAACAATATCAGGAATGATTAGTATTTATAAATCCTAGACAAATGAACTTAAATTTACTATTTTAACAAATTACAATTTTTTTACATAATATCTATTCATACTTAAATACAATTATATATGCACTGAAATATATTTATGACTTACAATTACACCAATCACAAGTCCGTTGTATCAATTAATTTGTCACTTTTAATTTATCAATCAATTTTTCGTTTTTATCATTTTTTTCATTTTTTGTAAGTTGTATACTTTTTTAATTAAATTATTATTATTAATGGACACTTTTATGCGCATCTATCGTAAAGTTTATCAAAAAAAGCAACTAAATGCTCTTATAATACTCATTCAACATGGCCAAATTGTACATGTATATTGACACAACGTTCTTATAATGATTCTCATTTGTTCTAAGACACTCGAACATTCACTGACTCTCCAAAATCACAAAAAAAACTTGAACAAAATGTAGATCTGATGATTAGTTTTCTAAAAATGATACAAATTGTGTAAGTTTATGAAGTTGATCCTCTGCGATAGTTTCCTGTGCCATTGCATTTTGTTCTTTTTCAGGTTTGATCGGCTGAATCATATTTCCGTCCGTTGTCCAGCCTTTATCGAGAGCCACTTTATGCGCATCAGCAACAGACAAACCAGTCATTTGTGCCATAGTGTTTACATTTACAGATGAGTAGGCTTCTGAGATAAGAACCAGTGCTCTTTCTTTTGTAAATTCTACATCGAAATAAAACATTAATTATAATTTAGAAAAAAAAACTTTATTTACATCTGTTTGCTTCATAAAATAACGCAATGAAAATGTAACTGTTGATAGTGAACTTTGCGAAATATTAAATTTATCATTACAATTTTAAACTTAATTGTTGATATTTTTCAAAGGGTGTCCACGTAAAAATCAGAAAACAATTTCCTTACAATTCCCGCATTTTTCTAATACATTATTAAATTTAATTTAATGATGAATATCGTCCATTTTCAGCTCTTATTAATTATCCCCTATTTTTATTATTATAGTTTATAATAATAAATTTAAGATAAAAATAGAAAAAGAAATGTTTTTAAAACACGATAATTTTGTAAGCTAATTTCTGTTATGAAAAAATAACAAAAATTATTTTCGAGGGAATTTTTGATTTAAAGATATAAAATGATAGATTCTAAGATCTAAATTAGATAGATTCTATTGTATTATATAAGAACATATAATCTTTGAGATTTGTACAACATTAGCTTCTAATAGCTACGAAAACTTAGTTAAATATTTACCTTTTAAGCCCATCATAATTTCATTTACACCTTCACTCCAATCAGCTTTTAATGCCTCATGAACTGCAGGCCAATCTCTTAACCACATTTTTTGTCCTACAAGCCAAATTTGTCGTAACTCCGCACTTGAACTTTTTACACTTTCTGGGATCCTTTTCCACAAATATTTAGCATAGCATCTAATTTAACAAAAGTTTATATTAGTATTGCTTCTTATAGCATAATCGCAGGTCTGTGTTTTGAGGAAAAATCAATTAAGCTTCAACCTTTAAATTTAAAGATAAATGTAAATGAAATTTAAAAATTAATTGTTGTTTTATCTTGATATAAAAAATAATAATAATACACTATTTGATTATATGCAACAAATTGAATTGATTTACCTTTAATTAAAGCTAAAACAAATGTTAATTATTTTGATTCAAAGTAAAGCATAATAAAAAGCGTTTAACTGATTTTTCCTCAAAATTGGCGTTTAACTGGCTGTTTTTTTTTTTTTCAAAATCACAGAAAAAATGAAACTCTTAGAAGTAAAACCAATGAAATTTTTTTTAAGGGAAATCATTTTCATGGCAATAAACCATAAAAAAAATATCATATTGTAAACATA
>JABFPM010004310.1:0-12853 GCA_022817325.1 Idris sp. 1 HC-2018 | reverse complement strand
AAAATATTAAAAATATATAAGAATTTAATTTTTAAATTTTTTTTTTTTAATGTTATTCTGTCTACAGCATTGGCCAATTTCATAATTGAATTTTTAAAAACAACATATATATTTATTTGTAGTATTGGAAAAATAAAAAACAAACATTTACATAAAATAAACATTTCTTATTGATTTATTTGTCAAAAACTAACAGAGTTACAGTTACAGATTTAAATTGCTTATAATAAATAGCTTTTGAAATAACAATAATTTTTCAGTTTCTGTTTACCTGAAATAAAAGTTAGCAGAAACCTTGTAAATAAAATTTATAATGTAATAAGTCGAATATCGTTCAAAAAATGTTCACTGTGGAAGAAATGACAGATTTAAAAAAATAAAAAAATTTTTAAAAGTCCGCTATTTATTTCACAATGCCATAATATAAAAAAAAACATTATATAATAACTGAATTCAAATTTTTATTCTAGGTAAATGTTAAAAAAATAAATAACAATGCAAAAACCTTTCATTAAGTTAGTTTCACATCAATAACTGGAAGTATGTTATTCACCATCAATTTCCAATAAAAAATTTTGTAATACATTATAATATTTGCTTTTTAATTCGTTCATAATTTAAAAAGTATAAGCTTTCCCCATAAATAATACAATGGATCCAATGTATACTATTTCAATATTATAATTTTAAAATTCGTACAATTTTGTATTATGTATGATATTTGAACAATCATCATTTTTGATTAAATAAAAGTAAATTTGTAATTATTCAAATTCTATGTCATTAATTGGTATGCTGAGATACGCCAAGTTTTTGTCAAAAAGTTTAACATAATAACACAATCATTTTATTTGATTAATCTCTATTAATTGTTGTCCAATATTTTCATTAATAATTTTATAAATGTGACCTATATTCTGTTTATCAATTTGTGTATTAAACGTTCTTTGCAACAAACACTCTCTCACAATGCAGTAATATTTAACATAATTACAGTTACATTCCAGAACATTTCTGCAATTGCACTTACTTACTCTTACAAAATCTAATATACTACCAAAATGGAAATCATTATTATGTTCATATTTCATGTAAGAACTTATGTATTTTGTAGGCCTTTTATATTGCTCTGAAGTGTACAAATAATTATTTTTCAATAAGCTCATAAATATAAAAAATTTGAATTGTTCAATGTTTATATTGGGAATTGTACCGAGAAATAATTCTCTCATTTCCTCAGGGATAATTCTAATAATTGTATAAACACCAACAATGCACATTTTATCAAAAATTACATGTCTTTTCAATCGACCCACTTTATAATTAAAGAGATCACATAAAATAGCAGTTCTAGTACCAGGCACCAAAATTTCTCTTTTCAATCGCGAAAATGTCATCAACAGTAAAACAGAAGAGCATATCTGCAATTGAGGGTCCTTTGATCCTCGAACAAATCTTTTCAAACGACCATTCAAATCTTCATGTACAAAACAAGATGTGACCCATAAGGGTCCGAAGTTTCTCACATTGTCTACTAAATGCAATAGAAAATGAACGTTCGATCTCATATATTCCTCACCGTATAATTCCTCATATTTTTGAACAAAAGTTTTAATTGCTTGATCTGCGATAAGTAATTGTTCTTCTGTTATGCATTGATTATATAAAATTGATATAGCTAATACAAGCAATTTATAATGTTCTAAGTAATCATTATGCATATATTCTGCAATCAACGGAAGAGAGTAATGAAAGAAAAAAGTTTTAAATTCATGAGCCTTAAAATCTTTCAAGAACTTTTCAATGGAACGCGGGTACCTTTGAACAAAAGAAGGAGGTTTCACAGATGTTAGACGTTCATTAATAACTTCTATAAATGGTCGCAATGAAAAATCCTGTTGACTAAATTTCTCATCAAACCAAAATGCCATTAAGTCCTTAACAACACCTTCAAATATGCAATGCATACCATCTATCGCAGTGCACCTAATATAGTCATAACAAAACTTTGAAACGATTGTAGTTCCTTTGACACCTTCAACCGCTGCTTGAGCATTTTCAGCCCTGATAGCATCATTTTTACATCCTTCAGTTGTTCTCATTATAAAGTTATCTTCATATTTGTAAACTCTCAAGTTACGACGAACTTCTGTAGTTTTTATTTTACATTTTTGACAACCATACGTACCATTCCAACGCTTCATATTTAAAAAATTAGCTTTAGCTTCCGAATCCATAAGACCGCAAATGATTATATATTTAACAATTATTGTTTTACTATTACTTGTTTTCAATTGTACACCACTAATTAGATCTTTAGAAGCATTTTCAAGAGGTTTTAAAAATAGGTTGGGTTTCGGCTTTTCTTCTCCAAACCACAGTCCAGTCAAAATAATATTCTCCATCTTCATTCTTTGGTTATAAGGCAGTTCGTTTATAATGAGGTATACAGGCCAAATTTGAAAACTTCCAGAACGAAATACTTTTACACCATCAGTATACCAAGTAAAGGATATATTATTTTTATTAGATAGAATGCCTTTGGCAACTAATTCTTGATAAACTTTACCATCAAAAATATCTTGATAACATCCAGGAATCACGTTTCTTTCAAAACGATGATTTAGTTGTTCATTAAATCCTGGGCGTAAATGAATTTCTTCAAGTTGATTTTTAATGGGTATTTCAATGAAGTAACATTTTTTTGGTTTTTGGTGAAATTCTAAACAATTATCAGTTTCATCTGCAAGCGGCTTTTTGCAATTTGCACAATAATAGTGTCTCACTATTGGTATCTGCGTATCTTTGAATTCTTTTTTCATTTGATGTAATGACTTCAAACATGCATTAGGTCTTGGACAATGTAATTCAACTAACCTTATAATATCTAATAATAGTGCTTTTGTCATAATATGTCGATTAACGAGAGATAAAATGGACAAAATACTCTCATCTCGTGTCATTTCCGCTCCTTCATACAAAAATGTATCGTCACCATTAATGTTCGGTCCCTCATCATCATCTGAACCTTAGTAACAAAAAATGTGGTTATTTTTAGTTTGGAAAACCAATTTATTGCAATTCACTGGGTTTACTTAAAGCAACACAAAAATTATGAAATCGATGTAAGTTAAAAAATAATAACTATCTTATTTAAAAGTTAAAAAACTTATTTTTTATTCAAATAGTAAGCATTATAAAAATATTTTTATAATTATTAATTAATAATAATTTTAATTCAGAATGAAATATTTTTAATTGTAAATAAAATTAAAGAAAATTATATCTTAGACTCATTATAAGATAATTTTCACAATAAAACTAATGAAAATGACTAAAAAAAAAAATTTATTTTTTAATAAAAAAATCACACAAAATTTTAGAACATATCTAATAAATATTAATAAAATAATGTATATATGAATATGTCTCAAAAAACTAATATACTTGCTGTCTGTTGGTTAATCTATTTTTAAAATCTGTTTACTATTTTTCATGATGGAGTTAGTTTTATTTTCATTAACTTTATGCCAGCCTTCTGACACATAAATAATGAATAAAATATTTTAGCGTATTTTAAAAATTTCAAATTTTAAAATTAATTTTTAAATAAAAATTGAGTATTTTAAGTTCTAAACTTAAGTTAAAGTTAAAAAATATATTAATTTAACGAAATTTTATTTAAACATTTTTAACGTTATTTTCAACTTGTTTAAGAGGATGTCAAAGTCGTTTTCACAAATTAGAGAAGTCGGTAATGTAGAAAATGTCATGAGAAAAAGTAAATTTCCTATTTTATCGACTACCTGAAATTTACATATTATGCCATCTAGTTTAAATAATCGTACATTTCTGGCAATCTGCGTTTTATGTTCACATATTTACATAATATATGTATATTGTTTTATATAAACACATTCTGTTAGTTTTTTTATATTGATATAATTGCACTATTTATATTTATATTTCTGAGATTCATATTTTAATAATAATTACAATATATAACATAATTATGTGTATTGAATTAAATGTATGGAACTATTGAGTATACTTATTATTTATTCCAATAAATAAATGAATAAATAATGCCAAACTTTCGAAATCAGTTGTCGAAACTGTTTAAAAAATAATATAAATGGAAATTTTTAGTTTAAAAATGAAAACTATTGCTTTTTAAATGTTTTTCTTTATTATATAACATATTTGAGAATAACATTATTATTTTTTTATTTTGTTTATATTTTTTTTTTAATTTTTAAAGTAGAGCATTTTATGAAAAAATAAGTTATATGTATATTCAAAAATCGCATGTTTATCAGCAACTTGGTATTGACTCTGGGTAATTATCCTTTGTAAAATTGTTATCAGAAAAACATAAAAATTATAATAAAATAATCTTTTCTAATATTTATAGAATGTTTTACATTTTGAAAATATTTATATTGTACTGAAAAATGTGTACATTTTTGTTTGTTTTTATAAAAAGTTTATGTAAATACATTCCGAAATTTTATAAAAAATGTACTAGATTCATAAGTCCATTAGCATCTTACATTGATATTTGTGAGTCTCTTGGCATTTTACGTTAATACAATCATTATATACAATACTTAAAATGCATGTGTTATTTTACCCTTATACTATTTCATTATTAACGTAAATCCCCTAGTATCTCACATTATAAATTATGTAAGTACCTAATCATCTTGCAATTTAATTATTATGTATAATAATAAATTGTATTTTATTTATTTTTTTTTGTACCAAAATAAAAATTTTATATTATCTTAATAAAACTGTTCATTGGATGTCAAATCCAAAATAACTTAACGGTTCCCTGCTTCAAAAAACTATGTAGAAATTCTATGTGGGAATTCCATATGTGATTTAGGCATGTGAAATAAAACTATATGAATTGACCACGTAATTTTCATGTTATCAATTAAGTATTATTACATCGAAGTTGTAGCTTGAATATTTTATATTTTTAATTATTTTAAACTTTATGAGAGTTTACTTGGGAATACTTTACAAAAATTGTTTCTAGTCTGTCAAAAAAATTATTTAGTCATTCTACATGGTTTATTTTTCCATGCCAGAAACACATATGGAATCTCCACTTAGAATTTCCATGAGGAAATACCATGTGCTTTTTGGAAATAGGGTTAATTTGCACAATCAAAATATTTATGCGCAGCTAAGATCCTTTACTGGAAGCTTCTGTGGGTTTGAAGAGTAACTTCTTTATTCGAACGGCATGCAGGGCCAGTTTTGAACAGCTATAGTGCCAATTCCATACTGACGTAGCGGACACGTAAAAATGCGCAGATAGTGAGCAACGTTGGCTGCAATTTTTCTGAAAGGCCTGCAGCTGCTCGAAGACAAACTTCTGAAAATTGACATAATATTATTGTGATGCAAAAATTAAAATTATTTAATTATTTTTTTAAATTATAAATGATTTAATTCAGGCTGTTTACATTAGGTCTAAGTCAAAATTTCTCATTTAATTTATAATAACAAAATTTCGACTATTTATATCAAAATTCTTGAGAACATCACTCATTAACTCATAATAATTATTTCAAAAAATCAGTTTTATAATAAACAAACAAAATGACATTTAAATAAATGATTAAATAAAAAAGCTCCAAATACGTTTTGAAAAAAAAGTAACTTACAATAAGTTTTGTTTTGTCCTGTCAGCTCATTATCCGTCAAACTATCAAAATTGTGACAAGAATTAGAAGCTGGAAACAGAGTATTATTATTTATTTTTTTAAGATGTTAATGCAGAGCTGATTGTCTTTATCTGTGGTAATAAAAAAAATAAAATTCCATGACCAGTTTAGTCAAATTCAGCCTTCCATCAAATCCTCCAATCAATTTTGTAACCACACAGAAAATGACTTTGAGAGTATATATTATGCTGCATGATATTTGATTCAAAATATTTAGCTGAAAACAATTAGTAAATACAGTACCCGTCAAAATTCTAAGCACACCTAAAATTAGTCTTATTTAAAAGTGTAATAAGTTCGTTATTTTTTTAGATAAATACAAATATTTTTTTTTTTTGAAAGCTTTAAAAAAACTAAATTTAGTATGACGGTAGTGTGCATGGTAAATAACGGCCGAATGACTAACAAAGTAGTAATTTATTTCATTGAAGTTAAAAAACAAAAAAAATTGAAAACTAGATTTTTTAATGCTTACTGTTGCCCATACCATATCCTAACATAATTTATCATTTTCCTATACAAATTCAAAATGTTTAATGGCTACTACCCACTTTCTTATCTATAATATTCATACGCTTTTATTATAGATTCGTAAAGTCTATAAAATTCTGAACAATTTAAAAAACAACTTGGTTTTTCGATAATTTATAGGGAAAATATGACTGCTTGAAATTGTCTCCAAAAAAATGCACTTTTTAACTTTTAATGTGTAACAACCGCTACAATCATGTAATAAGAGGTTTGAAAAGCTGAAACTTTAAGCTTTCAAACAAAAAAAATTATTGGCATTTATCTAAAAAAATAACGACGTTATTGCCCTTTCAAATAACACTAATTTTAGATGTGCTTAGACTTCTGACGGGTACTGTATGTAATAACAATCATGCACTTGTACATTTAAAATATTAAGTTACGTGTTCTTTAACTTTTCTTTTGAGATACGATTTTTAATAGTATATAGAAGTTTGTCTCAAAAACAAAATTATTACATAGGAATCGATCAAATAGTTATTTGCTCTTCATTTTAAAATATATTATCAGAAAATATTTGAATGATTTTTGATTATCGGGATTGTAATCAAAATTTCATAATAGCTCATTTATATGGCATTAAAAATAATATCAAAGAAGAAAAGTTACAAAAATATAAATAATTAAAAGTAATATGAATTAAAGAATATATCATAGTTTCAAAAATTTAATGTTTACTTACCTGATTAGATAATAATTTATACATATAATTCTAAAATCCAAGACAAAATATTAATTATTTGTTTTATATTAAATGTATAAAAATTTAAAATTCTATTTAATGCTATCTTATCTTTCTGTATTATTTAAATAAATTCAGATCCTACAATAATATATTTTTTAGAAGCATCTCTTTTTTCAGATAAATGGATTTTTATAAGTTCCTTCCTTCATTGAGTCTCTAAACATCTCATTTTCCTCAAAGAGTCTTTTACTATCTCAATATACTTTGTTTTTTCATTGTATATAATTTTTTAATTACAAAGATAATCCTTTTCAAAATCATCTCACAAGGAAATTTCCTGTTTTTGAAAGCAAAATATGTTTTTACTTTTTTTTAAATAATTAATTTTCAATAAGAAAACAATTAAAATATTAGTTATTACTATATTTATATTGAGAAGTAGAAAGTTTGTTTTTATTATTAATTTTGTTTAAATTAAATTTATTTAAGTTCGTGTTAAAATTTCAGGCGATTTAGACAAGTTTGAAAAATGTAAGGATGCCAATCAAATTACAAAGAATAATTTTAATAAAAAAATCTTTAAATTTTTTTTAATTTCACATGCAAACATATTTTAATTGATAATATATATTTTTTATTAAAAAAACACCTACTATACTTTAAACATTTTAAAACGCAATTTTATTTTAAAAAAGGGAAAAACATATTTCTTGAATTTGCAAAATCAGGTATATTATTTAGTTCGAATGAGTTTCCAAGCATTTTATTTCTTTTGCTATTTTATAAATCCCATAGGGTCTCATCTATTTTTTCTATTTAATTATATCTTTAGATTTGAAAAACCAACAGTTAAGCACCAAAATATTTTTTTTCCCATATATTTTAACAAAATACTCTACTCAATAATAATTTTCACAGTTAAAGATTAACAAATCATTTAAATGTGTCTATTTGAATTAAATGATGAAAAACAAAACCAGTTGAGTGCCAATTTCCGAAAAAACAGAAATCAATTTTGTAACTTAATTTGTACAAATATTGAAATTAAAAAGATGCTGCTTTTTCCTTAAAGCCACAGATTTAATGAAATTCTTCATCTTATTGCATGCAAACTTATTTTTCTTTCATAACTTGTGACATTTTTACTTAAATATTTTTAACATTTCAAATGTTGAATTTTTATATATATATTATATTTTAACAAAATTTATCATACACTTATCACATCCATTAGTAGTTACATTCATTCATTTTACTTCAGATTAAAATTTTTGGTTCCAGATTTTTTATCTTAAATCACGTATATAAAATTTTTTATTCAAAGCTTACGATCTAAGAGTGTAAATCTATATATTAATAATATATATTATTTTCAAGGGAGTGGTGACAATTCACCTTTTTCTACAGTTTCCCACAAGTATCTGCGCAACAAGATGAAATTATCTGAATACGGTTTTTTACAAGGATTTTGTTTCATTGCTAAAGTCAAGGCGTTTGTACTGGCCCAGACACCACAATTAAAACCATCTGTTTGTTGCCATACTCTTTCATGTATAATATTTTCTAATTTGATATTAGGAAACCGCAAATTTATATATTGCTTTTCTGGATCTGACAGACGATACTTGTAAATACTGTCATACATGTGCAGATTTTGACCATCATAAAATAATGTGCGCCAATGATTAGAGCAGTCTCTCCCTATAATTTGAATGTTTTTTTCATTTTTCAGTGGTTCAATAAATTCAGGCTTCTTGATGTTCCATATGCTTTGTATCGTGAATTCAGTCTTTTCTTTTATTATTCTACTCACTGCATCCACAGTTTCGTCATTGATGCTTTTCTCAAACAAGAGATTAGTTCTAATTATATCATTGTTGGGTTCCATATTTAATTTGCAAGTATTTTTATAGAATATTCTCGCAGCTTCTGCTGATACCTCTGATTCTTCAACAATTACGATACCTTCTTCTTCTAATAACTTGTTTTGTTCATCGACATTTGTAATGACTTTTGTAACATTCATGCAAGTGCTTTCTTTTTCTTTTTTCACTGTTATTGTTTGAATTTTCGGAACATTTTTGTCCAATTGCTTTATTTGTTTTTTAGTAATCTCAATATTCTCTTTAATATTGTTTCCAGTAAATTCTGCTTCTGTTTTTCGTTTTTTCGTTTGGATTTTGATATCTTCGATTTTGACATCTTCTTCAATTTCTTTTCTTTTCAAGCTGCTCTTAGAAAGATTTTTTTTCTCTAAAGCATCTAGTATATATTTTGGATTTTTAATAGGCATGCTTCTCTTATGACGACTGTCCACTATTTCCGGTTGTATACAGTTGATATAAAACTTAGTCAAAACAGGTTCCATTTTTTTTCCAAAACTCATCATCTCTTTTTACAACAATAACTTTCATTTTTACTGGAGTCCATACTACGAAGATACAAAACAATTTTTTGGTAATATGTAGCTGACCTTGCACTTGATAAAAGAAATGATGATTTTCATTTATTTTATTAGAATTTTTCGAATCAAATATTACTCGTACATTTGCATCTGTTTGTATAGCCTCTTCTACAGATTTAGATCTTGCTTTGAAAAGACACTTAACTTCTACAATGCCATTATCACCAATCAAACGATCTGGTGTAGCTCCCAAATAGGGGAGGGTTTCATCTATAAATAAACCAGATTCTCTAGTTTTATCATCTTTTTTCAAACCACATTGTTTTCGAATTTCCTCATCCTTTTCCAAAATCTCAATAGCACTTTTTTCGTTCTCACATCCAAATTTCATGGCTTCTGTTATCCTTACGGATGGATATAAGATGCGTTTGACCATTTCATCGCACAATGTCGTTGGTCTCATACGGCACACAGGCCCAAAGTGGGAAGCTGTTAACATGCTTAGGCGAAGATTTTTCCACAAGCCACATTGATCTTGTGCTCTTGTGTTTTCTTCATACCATACTCGTTTCTTTTGCTGTGTTTCTAAATCATGCAAATGTTCTTGTAGCATGGCTTTATAAACATTTGGTTCCATGTCAGGTTTTTGCACATTCATTCCATAATTTCCGTTATTGGTAGCTTGGCGAAAGTCCCAACGATTTTTGCGACCATTCTCAGTCCTACAACGTCTGTTTGTTTCAACTTTATGCTGTCTACTTTTTTCAAGTTTTACAGCTATTTCAGGTACAAGTTTTTCATTTGCTTTATGAAATTCTGTTATTACTTGCAAAGAATTATACTGCACTATTGCAGCTGCAATTCTGCCATTATTTTGGCCTCTCGTGCAAAAGTTAATTCTCTTACCTCCGAGAGTTTTGCATACATTAGCATTACAAAATTCAACTACATTGTTTGTTAAATTTTTTATAAGACTTTCAGCATTTTTCATAGGGTATTTCATGATATCATTTAATTTGGCGAGTAAACTATAAGATTCTAATTTATCAACATGTTCTGTATTCTTCTTGCCACTTTCAGAACATGCAAAATTACACTCTTTACACAATTCATGATTACCAAAAACGTGATTAATAATATTAGAAATATCTGATCTTAATTTGACTACTTGATCACTTTCTGAAATTTCTTGATTACTACAGTTCGTTGCCGCTTCTGTAAGGGTACGTCTTAAACTCTCCACTTTACCTTTTATGGATTTTCTATATTTGACAAATTCTCTGTTTCTTAAGTATTGTTCGTCTGGAGTCTTTGCTAAATTATACAACTTGGTACACATGTTTCTTTTTAAATGATTGACACATTCAATTTTTTCAACGACTACACCCCATTTTTCATATGGATTGTTGTCGCAAATTGTTTTGTGTACGTTGCTATCTCCATCTCCAATCATTGTTTTGTATATAAGACCATACATCTCAATACTTTTATTGAATCCCTCAGCAATGGTTTCACTTTCCATTTTAGTAGAAGTAACATTCGGATCAAAGTTTTTGTAACAGGTATGATCTTTTGGTTCTTTATTTTTCTTAGTTGCCAAGTCGCAAACTGTACACAGTTTGTTACGAACACTTGTAAAAATAACTTTGCCGGTTCGATTGCCGACGATGATTCCCGCCCCTGACGCCGAATTGTATGAATGACCATACGACCTTTTCATCCAGCATCCATCGTCAACAACAGTTATAAAAGGCGTTCCATCTTTCAAAACATCACCATACAAAATCGCAAGCTGTTTTTCTTCGAGTGCGGCTGCTAGCATACTTTTTTCTGCTGCTTTGATTAAATCTTCAATGACTTTTTCTTTCAGTTTTGTAAAAGTAGTGCTGCTCATAGATTTAATATTCATTGCCGCAGCTATCTCTTGAATTTGAGAAAATCCCACGCCACTTGTCATGCAACCTAAAACTGCAGCAGTATTTACATCAATTTCTGATTCATTTTCATCTTCAGACCAAATACTTGTTTTAACATTGCATGATTCACAATGGAAAAATATCTGAGTTTTAAACCCATTATAATGAGTTTTTAACATTTTCCAACATTTAAAGGGACAGTCCATCCCATTTAAATGTTCATTGTAAGCGTGTTGTAATTCATTCCAAAAGTGAGCTATGTTTACAATACGTCGTTCCTCTGATTTATTTTTATTCAAATTCTGTACATCATCAGAGTTAGATTTTTCTACATTCAGCTCATTTACGTTTTCATCGTCAAATAGATCCTTTACAGATACAGAACTGAAACAGTTACCTTCATGACTAAATTCGTTCATCTTCAAACCTGATTTTTCTTCTTTCATTTGATCCGGCAGAGGATGTTCACATTTTTTTCTTCTTCTTCTTCTTCTTCTACATATTCCATGGATTCTATTAATTCAATGCACTCTTCATATCCTACGCCGGTATCAAATGGACAGAAGCTCTCATCTGGTTGCACAAAAAGTGATTTTTCCAACACTTCTTGGAAATATTCGGCTATGTTTGTCTTAGAACATGCATTTTCTTGTTTTCTCCTGTAAATTATTACTGCTATATTAATTTCAATATATACCGAATTAAACACAACGTTAACACTTATTTTTACACTTTTTATTGCAACTATGAATATATTTCAAAATTTTCAATTGTTTTCATTCATTTTCAATCATTTTCCGTGATTTTTATTAAATTTTAATTAATATTTAACAATTTTATACATTTTGCATGAGTTATGGCGAATTTAAAAAAGTCGTGTGAAAAAAAAATTAATTTCAAAAGAACTATTAGCCCAAAAATATTTTTATAATGATTATTAATATTTTCAAATGATATCTGAAATTTCCTGCGACTTTCAATGAATTCCAAAAAATTGAATAATGTATAAAACAAATGAAAGTAAGTTGAATAAAATAAACTTTCAGTAGAAAAAACAATCATTGCAATAACGCTACCGAAGGGGTTTTTTTTTCCTTTTTGAAAAATATTTTTTCCCACTATTTATAATTTTACCTTATATACAGGGTTTCCAAAAAGTATGGAAACGGTGGAATATCTCGAGAAAAACACATCGGATCAAGAAAATAAAAATAGACCCATGAAATATATTTTGAAGACCTATCCAATGACACCTATCTTGACCCTATTCCACTTCCGCTCCCTGTGGGTGCGAAAGAAAGTAGATTCAAAAGATCAAATTAGGTATCATTGGATAGGTCTTCAATAAATATTTCACACATGGGTCATTCCAAAAATTTTTTAAAAAATGAAAAAAGTCGAATTTTTTTTTTCCATTTTTAAATTTTTTTCCGGAAGTTTTCACCGAAGAAACCCGAAAACCAAAGGGGAAAGTGCCAAAGAATTTTTTATTGATGAATTAGAATTTTTTTTATTTTACAAAAAATCGTATTTTTAGTATATTTTTAGCTAATTTTTGAAAACTCATAACTTTGAT
>JABFPM010004309.1:0-12854 GCA_022817325.1 Idris sp. 1 HC-2018 | reverse complement strand
CGATTTTATGCAATCCAAAGTCCATGGATGCATGTGAAGTTCGAATTTTTTTTTCAAAATTTGCAACCTTTGAATCAAATCACTTTTCCAAAAAAATTTCAATTCGTAACTTAATTTCAAGTACAGTGTTTTAAAGCTGACATTTCAACCTTCAATTTGACCTATTTTAGAAGTCTTTTCAAATCAAAATTCACTGAGTTATCAAGGTTTGAAAATTGACAAAAATTTCCAAATTTTTGAGTGAGTCTTTTTTTTTCTGACCAGTGTATTTGATGGTTTAATACATTATTTATGATAAACATCTTTTTTTACTGATATAATATTTAATTTTATTATTATTATTATTTTTATATTTATAAAGCTTTATTTTTAAATTAAACAAGACACGATTTACCATCAAATAGTTAGAACTTAAAATGTATTTAATTAATCAGTTAAATAGTATCATTTAATAGATTATATATATAATTATTTATTAGATATTTTTATAAAGAAAAGAATTAATTTTTAATACAATAAATTTGAATTATTTTTAAATTCTAGTGACTTGCGCAGTAAATTTTATAAGCAAAAATACGTTTCATTAAGTGAACGAATTTCGTTGCTTAAGCTGATCGGTTGCATAAACTGGAAGTCGAGTGTAATTCAAAATTGGTCAAGTCTAACGTGATGAGTTTCAAAAGTAGTCAAGTCCAATGGATTAAGTTTCAAAAGTGGACAAGTCCAATTATTTAGTTTAAAAATCGGCAACATCATTCAACTTAATAAAAGTTTTGAATTATTTTCTAGTACTCACATTTATTTAAATACAATCATTAAACGGCGAAACTTGTAATGATAAATCATTCAGTTTCAAATTAAGTCCTACTGCTTAAATATCAAAAATGGTCAAGTCCATAATGAGTTTTAAAAATGGCCGAGTCGAATCTTTTTTTTATTTAAAAATCAATTATGTTGTTTGGATGTTATAAGCTTTGGCTATTTAACTGCGTCAGTAAATATAAATATTAAGAAAATTAAATAAAAAAAGGGAAAGGGGGATTTAAAAAGTCATGACTTTTTTTAAAAGAATAAAAGGGAAGGGGTAAAAAAATGATTTCAAATAAAAATTTATGTTAAAATACAAATAAAAAAGTGACACTATTTGTAACTAACTCAAAAAATCAGAATGCAAAAAAATGTCTAAAATTATACTATTACTAGAATTCAATTTATGGTATAATCTCACTTTTTACGTTTAAGTTCAAATATTAGAATAAATTCAATTCCAATATAAGGATACATACATACAGAATCTAAGGCAAATTATGCTGTGTTAATCAAAATGCAACTTCTGGGAAATCGTGTAGATATGGTCTCACCTAATTTGTACAGAACTAAATCTGCACACATGTGTTGAAAGACAAGCTTAATCCACATATGTCTCGATCAGTAACATAAACGTACAAAATGAGATAATCAGGCCTTTTTAATAAATGTCGTTTCGGTTCTACATAAAAATAACGAAATCAGTGTATCTGTTATTAAAGACTTTGCTATATCATCGAGCAGTAAGTGTCAATGGAAAGATGTCACGTCGTCATTCCACGTGACATCTGGAATAAAACACAGCAAATAATGAAATTTTCAAATTTGAATGTAAGATTTCAAATGAGTTATTTATTTATTTTTATTAGTCATAACTCTCAAAGAGTTATGACTAGTTTGTTGTAAAAATCAGAATACATACATGTTAGGAAAAAGTGCTCTCTGGAATCCTTGATGTTGCCAATCGAGACGTATGTGACTAAAGCTTGTCTTTCAACACATATGTGGACATGGACCAGGAAAGGTTTCTGTATGTAAATTAGGCATTAACACAAAAATAAAACGGAAATTATAATTTACAATAGTAGATTCTGAAACTTAGATAATTAATCTTATATAGTATATAAATTGTTATTTTTAAACTAAAATGTGATATTAAATGATAAATAAATTTAAGTAAAAATACATTGAATTCAACTATCTTATTGACAGCTTACATTTTTAACTGCCATGAAGCTTTAATTGCTAACTATAGAAAATAATTTGCTAATTTAAAGACACTGCTTTCAACATTGCAACATAATCTTAAAAGCAACTTATTTACTTCACTTATCATTAGTTTAGATACTTGTATTTTAAAATTGTGGTTTCAAACGATTGACATGATTTGTAAATTTCTGGTATGCTGAGTGTTCCATATTTTGTAATTCGATTTTGCTAAGCTGATGTATGGGAGTGTCATTGTTATTATAATGATACTATTTATTTTTGTGTAATGCTTTACGGGCTTTAAGCTTACAGTAATAAATTAATCAATAAACAATAAGATTGTAGTAAGTAAGTCCATAGACGAAATATCAGAAAAACAGCAATTATTAAACGTCAACAGAATATCAAGCCCCTCAGAACTACCGTATTTAGTTAACATTATCAGCACTAATTGAATAAAATGTCTCAAGTGGTGAAATTGATCAAGCAGCAGGCATCAAGAGCAATACGTTAATGTATTTGAACATACATAGCCTTGCCGTGGGCCTGTCTTTGGCAGTAATTTTATCTTTGTGATGCGATGAACGCGTTATTCGGCTGTTAGGCACAACGTAGGATAAAGACACGTAAATTCGGAGTAAAATGGATGGATCAAAGATGGGAAGAAGGGGATGTTGTTGGTGGGATCGGTCTTTCACTCAATTGCGAACGTTGTGAGAATATAAATTAGAAGAGAAAACGTGGTTCCTTGTTACCCTCGTCTCTATACAACATAGATATGAATGAAAGGCTACTCTTACAAGTCACAGACGCCACTCTTTGAGTCGCGTTGTACAAGCGTTATCGCGTAGGGACGCACTCAATGATTTCTCTTACTCTTAGCGAGAGCAGAAAATTGCAGAGAAAGCAAAACTTTAGCTGCACAAACGTCGCACCCTCATTTTTTTATATTTAGTTAGGATTTGTAGCTGGATACTTGTAACTAAAGAGAGTAAAAAAGGCCAGACAACCCTAAGTTCTTCTTAGTACTTCATTTGAGATGCATTACCTACGACAAGAATAAGTAGTTATACTTTGACAAAACTGTAGATTTCTCTTTTTGTTCTTGTTTTTTGCTGAATTAAAATGCCATTATGTCTGTCTTACAGACAGCGATATTTTGATTAAAAAAATCAACGATTACAATTATCAAGAATGAATACAAGAAATATTCATAATTGTTATTTTTAAATTATTTTTAGACAAACAGTTAATTATTCGTTATTTCTCACAAGTATACTAGTATACCATCCCATTTGGGAGGTTGTGACTTCAAATCTTGCAGCCGACTACTCTGTGGATTTCGTGTTCTAAGCAACGCAAACGCGGGAGTCGTTCCTCTAAAAATTCGGACCATGATTCGTACTACGCTTCTTCTATCCCCTATCTTCAAATATTCTGCAGATTTTCTAGTATTTTCTATGTCCCCCATCTCGTGTTGCATGAAATCGGGGGTGTATTGTGTTCTTTATTGCATAATGTGTTTAAAATATGTCTATATGCTATATACATTACCGTCAGAAAGTTTAGAAAACTCTGCAAATGTTAGATATTTTTGAAATAGATTTGTCATTTTTGCCTAAAAATAATTCAAAAATGACAATTATGAATATTTCTTGTATCCTTTGTGATAACTATCACTTTTTAATTAATTATCGAATAATATAATGAACATTAATGTTCTAAAACATATATGATTGTGCTAGCTAAAAATCCCGGTTTTGTTCATATAAATGCATTACAACTCCAAAACGCCCCCAAAGGGAGATGAAATAGATTTCTAAATAACTGCAAATAGATATCCAAATTACGACTGAATAACTTCAGAATTACCTAAAATAGAGTTACCATCAGGCAGGATGCACACACTGTTAGAAATATTCTGAAGCTTCAATCACTTTTTAGACACATTTGTGTCTTAAAATTGAGTTCTTGGGAGCTTACTTCAAATTTTAGATACTGATGTATACAATTTCACATTGTACAAGTTTGTTTACATAAACATAACCTATTGTTACCTAATACAAATTTGATTTATAAAAAATATATCGACGCGTCGTACAAAAAAAGGTTAAGTCAAAGAATAGGTAAAAAATGGGTTAAGTCGAAATAAACAACTACCTACACCAAGAAAACTGTGTAGCTTTAAAAGCAAGCCAACCTTTACCTAAAAGAGGATAACAAACGAGCTATCGAATAACCTAAGTAACAAATTAAAATGGGCATTAGTTGGGGTCTTATGAGATGAATCTGGGACCTGATTGGAGAAACTGAATGACGCCTTATGGGGGATGTAACGCACCCGAGAATGACGTAAAATCTTCCGAAAATATAATTAAAATGTATAGTAATTGAAAATAAATTAATCGTAACGAAAAAATTCCCTAAAGCTATAACACAGGTCCAAATTAATATAATTATTTGACAACTATTTGTAAACTTGTAATTTTAGATTTATAGATCATAATTTTATATTCAAAATCAAGTGCTATTGTCTTAGGGATTTTTTTTTTTTTTCAAGATTAATTTATTTTCAATTAATATACGTTTTAAATATTCCCTGAATATTTTCAATAAATGTAAAATTTCTCTTTCAAATCATGTCAACCTTGCTAGGATTCTACGGGGTTTTTTAATCCAGAGCCTAACAGGGTATTTTTAGACATTTTCACAGAAATGCCTTGCTCGCCAAAAAATACAAATTATTTAAAATTTCGAACCTAAATGATTAAACTCTGCACATAAAATGTTGTTTAAACTTGGAAATAAAAAACATTAAGCTTCACAAATTGTTACTAAAATTCAGAAACATATAAATAAATAAATTCTGTAAATAAAAATTTTCTTGGGACAATTAGAAGCTGGTTTTTTACTGAAAAAACTGACCGATGACAGCTTGGATTTTCATTTGGCTAATAATGATTAAGCATTTCTTAGAAAATCTTATATAACCCACAGTACTTTTTCGGTGTATAATGTCACTTTATATGCACAAACACACATGTCGTGTATGTAAAAACAATTAACATACACGACATGTACGGAAGTTATGTACAGAAAAAACAAAAGAAAAAGTTTGGAAGTAAGCAGTCTGGAAACTGATACTGAGTCGTCGATGTTAGGGTGCGCACGCACACACTTTCATTTTCATTCGATACTAAGGGGGCGGAGCTTTATCGAAATCGGTAGTGAGCTGTAACGAAATACGGAAATGAAGAATTTTAACATTTTTCGTGCGCACCCCTCCCCCCTAAGAGTGTGACATCATTTGTGGACGGCCCCTAAGTTGATTCTTTGTATATTACATTGTACTGAAGAAAGTTGAAAACAAGAAAAATAATAGATATAAATTAATGAGTCCGAATTTGGAGATTTGAAAACGTGGAAATAGGTTCAATTTTATACTCTGAACAAAATCCAATCATTTAACAAAATTTCCTTGAGGTGCTTGTTTGACCATTTTATCTTGCATTTTAGCCTTTCTACATGAGTTTCAAAATTTATAGTATTTTGTTTTCACTAGCATATTAAACTTTTTAAAATATTTAAAAATTAATTTGAATAAATCTAAATCGAAAATATTTGTTTTTTTATAGGTATTGGAAATTTTTCGTTTTGCTGTCAATACAACTCTCTAGTAAATTCAGGAATGTTGAAATTTAACAAAAAAACTTTGTTTATTTACTTGCCACTGTTTTAAAAACAGTTAACCGATTTCCGTTGATGAGGCACAAAAGTGTGTTTATTTGACAGTTCTCTTGCTAGTATGTGTGACCAATGGCAGCGCCAGCAAAATTATCTATCCTTTCCTATTAGAAAGAACAAAGAATAAATTATGATGCCTAATGGTGCATTGAGTCAGCTGTTAATTTCAACGCCGCAATAACAAGAACGGGAATGGGTTAAACGATGAGAGATATTCTTAAAATCTGTCAAAACTGAACAATTTAAGAAAAAATAATTCAATTTTTAATTATTTTTAAGGGAGTTAAGGTAGTTTAAAATTTGTTCTCAAAAATGTGCAGTTTTTTATTCTTGATGTGTCACAACCCCTAGAGTTGTACAAATTTCATTTTTAACCAAAGGACTCGAAAGCTTAAAGCTCAATCTTTCAAATAAAATATTTGCAATTATCTGCCAAAATGACAAAGTTATTTTAGTTTGAAGTGAGTATAAATTTTTAACGTTGACAAAGTTTTCCAAAATTTTGAACACTACACTGACAAAAAATTTCGTACTGTATCCAAGTATATAATATTCTTGCAAAAATATACCTGACTCAAGTACATTTTCAATTGAATTCAGTGCGTTTCATTTGAAATAAGTCAAATATACTTGATTCAAATATACGATGTACTTCAATACGATTGATCATATTTTTCACTTCATTCAAGTATATTCCACTTGATCTCAGGTACCTGTTTTTTCAGTGTACTATAAATGAACATACAATTTCATGCAAATAAGTACATTTGGATCATAAAATTCGAACTTTAATAATATATTATTTAAAAAACGTTTTAATAATATGAAAGTCATTAATGGTTTTATAAGAGGTTTATTATTATTTAAAAGTACATGATGAAATATAATTATCAAGCATTTTTTGATTAACAATAATTGAAATAAAACACTAGTGATATAGGAATAGATTATAAAATCAACCCAGTCAATGTATTTTGACAAAAATTATTCCGTTAGTATCTATAATGAAGCAACTGAATACAACTGTGATTCAGAGAAGTTCAACAGATTAATTGATTGATATAAAAGTTAGATATTGCGTTTATCTAGCGGTCTGTACTGATCGAATCTATGATTGAATGACAAGTTACGAAGCGATGAAGCAAATTTAAACAAGTATTACGTTGATTGAAAACATTTCTCGATAACAAATGTGTGCAATTAGTATACTGCATAAACTGTAACAAAAACGGTGAAAAATTATCATTATCGTCATTTTTGATAAATAAATAAGGCTAAATTTACATGAAGTCAATTTGACACAAATTTAAATTAATAATAAAAGTTAGTTTTGATTAAACAAAATATTATATTTATCAAAAGTGTAACTTCATAACATACGCATAAAAAATACCAGTTTTCATGATTCATTTGGACCGTGAAAGTGTTTTATTTCGATACACCTGATAGACATGTACCTTTTTACAACACTTTCTCGATAAGTACTATTTTTCGAGGCAGTGCAAAAAAAAAAAGAAATCCGGATATTATCCTGTAAAAGTTTCTGGTTTGAAACTTTCCTAAAACCTTACGGGATAAAACAAGTAGATTCAAGTGATTAAAGCAGAGCAATATCATTGTTTTATACCCGAAGCATTAGTTCCGTAATGAAAACTGAAATTTAAGTATTAATACAGGTTCTATACAGTGATGATGCGGTAAATAAGACGGTATGAAAGCTGAGCGCATAGTCCACGTTTGATTACTCTCAAGTTCCGGTATAATCTCGGAAGTGCAGAGTTTTGGCTCGGCCAATCCCAATTCTGCTCGAGCAGTTGCACGCCGATTAACTGCTCATTACTCTAAATTCTTGGATTATCTCGGAGGTATGAAGGTTTCATCACTGGAATATATGTCAGGTTTCACACACTAAAATATACGAAATGAACATTGAAATTAGACATACAATAACTGCAGTTTTATTAGTTCATCACTGAAATAACATTTCATGTATAAAACCCGAAATTTATGTTATTATAACTGATATTTTTTCAGTTTTCATCCCTACAAACATCATCTGGAATAAAACCTGACAAATTTTGTCCGTGTACGATCTTTTCGTGAGTACGCAACAAACTAACCTCATAAGTCACTCAAACTGGTATTTTCAATGCGTTTGTCATAAAAGGTTCATTTATAATGTTTTATAACAAATTTTGCAACGCTTTTAATATTACAAACTTATTAACATTTACAGTATTTTTAAATAAAAATTAAGTTGGGAAAGCTAAAAAATATCAATGTATTCTTTAAAAGTTATTTGATAAAATTAAATGCATGATTAAATGCATTCTGACAAAAAATTTTGACAACAAAATAAGAAAATTTTTTAGCTTAGTTTAATTAGTATAGTTATTATACATATAATACGAATCATCATACAAAAATAATTTATAACAAATATTCAAATCAAAATTACTTTTTAATTATTTATTTTTGGTTGACACAAAACTTGATTTAAAAAAATGTGCAAGCGACAAGTAAGCAATCTCTCCAGCTTTTACAAATATATACGTAAAAGTTTACGAATTGATTACTTTATAAATAATACATACGAATTTGGTTTCTCAGCGTAGAATGTAAATAATTCGACTCGAGTTTATCATTTACTGTTGGTATCTAAAAAATTAAAATAAAATACATTGAAACTAAAACCGTCAGTCCAAAATTTTGCATGATTTCTAAATATTCACAAAGTACATTTGTGATGATAGATATCAGATTAATCCTGTAAAATAATGCAATACGGTCTAACTTAAAAACATCATAAACATGTTAAATCTAAAAGTATTCTTCTTATAATATTCGTGACAAATAAATTCTCGATAATATATTCAATACTAGTTAAAACTTTATTGTAATGAATTCTTTAAAAATGTTGTAGTAGTATAAATAAGTTTGAGTAGTAAACAACATAAGTTTTATTTTCTAATTTTTTTTCGCTAATGAGATGAAAAATGAATGAAACGACCGAAAATTGAGGATTGCGTTTGGATACTTGGCGGCCTGAAATGAAGAAAATTAAGCTACTATTTGAAAAATATTTTTAAATAAATGAAAATGAGTAAAATGAGCATTCGTTTGGATATCATAAACATTGTAAGATAAGAACTTTTAGTTTGAACCTTGTGAAGCTTTTGTATTTAGCGATATACTTAAATTTTATTAAAATGATAACATCAGGTTTGTGAGTCTGTATTTACTGGAATATTAAATCAAAATATTTTTCAGTAAGCTAAGAACTAAACAGCAATAACGATCTTTGAAAATGGCACCAATGTGTAAAGATGGTTAACAGTTTAATCTTTTATCAGGTTGTTCTTATCGAGTAAAGTGCCAAGGATGCGAATACACGCGTATCGTACATAACAGTCTAGGGGTCTGTAGGCGATCTCCATAGAAGGATAATAGGCGAACGGTGCTGTTTGCTTCGGACATGTTTTTGTTTTCGCTTTTCACTTACTCTCAAATCGTTAATATTATTCGCATCTATTCAACTGTTTTTAGTTAAAATCATTAATTTACTTGAAGAAATAAATATTTTTTCAAGAAAATTTTAATCCTTTTGGTCTACTAACAAAAATATGACATAATCGAATTTATTTTCCCACATCAGAGTTAAAAAGGTTTCCTTCGATAATATATTTTTAGACATATTGTTGTATTGTATTATTTATATTTCTTTTTTAAAAGGACATCCCAGTGAATTTTCTAAAATCTTTCAAAATGGCCTAAATAATAATTATAAATCTGTTTTTTATTTAAATCTGTAATTTGTTACAGCTTAATACCTTTTTCACATTAAAAAAAAGATTTTGCTTTAAATAGTTATAATGACTTTTTTAAACATGATAAGATAGTAGGTTTATAATATCATTGTCTGCAATATCTTTTAAAAAAATACATACGTATATTAAGACGTATATATAGTAAGCATATAACATTATTACATCACTGTAATAGATACATCGATGCATTGATGCTCGGATGCTTTGATTCCTATATATAAAGGAGCAGGATGTCATCAGGAAATTTATGATTGGTTGGTTCGGTGTCATCAAAAAATTCTCATTGACTGCATGTCGTCAAGAAATTCGCGATTGAACGTGCCGTTCTCGAGTTCAGCGGTGCAAGTTCTTAAGGCGATATATCAGTTGTTTTTAACAATGTTATCGGGTTGGTATTAGTTAAAAAAATTCCCTAGAAATAACGCAGTCAATGCTGCGTGTCTTAGCCTAAAAAGAAAACAATAGTGGTGCCACCCGACGAAGTAAAACTGGCGCCAAAATTTAAATGTCAAAATATATTAATTCCAGCCCTCATTTTGTAGATGACTCTAAAAAAATTATTTGCAGCTCACATCAATAACTCTGAAATTATACATTTCCTTTTTTGTAAACGTCTCCCAATTTAAAACTTATATTTTAGCTTAAACTTATTAGCTCACGACTCCAAAATAAATGTTTATTTTTTCAAATTCAGCCCACGTCTCTCCAGACGATTCTGAAATTATATATTATTTTTTATTTTGGCTCACGTCATTTTAGACAACGACAAAGTAAAATTTTCTTCATTACTTTGGCTCACGTCAATTCAAACATTTTTCTTTACATTCCACCTAAAAATGAATTTGAGAAGAATTAGCAGGAAGTTAAAAATTACTAACACATTTGAAATTGCACTTACTTGTTTGCTATAGTTTGTTGATGAATCCTGATTTTTTTCTTCGCTGCTGTTTTTCTTGAAAATTGACAGCTGATATTTATAACAACGGATGCCATGGTTAGAAAAATTCTTTCGCGCCATCTATATGAGACCATACGTGGTTTACAATATTTGAATTATTTATGATAAATACGATGTTTTTTACAATTTTTCATAATTTAATTAATTTATCAAAATTTCTTAATTAATTTCAATAGATATTTTTTTATTTGTTAATGCACATAATAATCAATATTTAATTAGTCAATACTTTTAGCCAACATTGAGAGGTTATTTTAAAAACTAACAAAACTAACAAATACAAGATTTATTCGATTAACAAAAACATTTGTCAACCAAACAAATGTATAAAATATAATTTTTTTTCATTGTTAATTTTTAATGATTTTTACTTTGGGAAAGCTGCGAACCAAAATCTTATAACTTTCTTAATTTTAAAGATAATGACTTACAAAATCGCCAGCATAAAGCGAAAAATATAATAAAAGGACAAGCGTGGAGTTTTCAGAAAATGTTGATTTTTAGTACCCAAGTAAAAATTCATATATGGGTCCATTTATGCGCCATTCATGGCCGTAATTTGTAGCCATAAATGACAGCAAATATGGCATCAAGGGGTTGGAAACTCTGACGCCTCTTAAAGAGTTTCGAGAAGTTCCAAGGAGTTCTAAAGAGGTCTAAAGAGTTCTAAAAAGTTCAGATGAGTTCAGATGAGTTCTAAAAAGTTCTATGCCGTTTTTACTACACTCAAACCTCGCGTACTGCAATCCCGCATATTGCAATTCTTCGGTTACTGCAATAAATATGATCCGGATCAGTGATCGGTGTATGACCGTCACAGATATTTTGTGACTATCATGTGTCATATGACCGTCACGTGACGGTCCTTTAGTGGATGAATTTTATTATTTAAAATATAATTGATTTTTCATGTCTGATTAAAAATATTATACTACATTTCAATTTAAACATAATTAACAAGTTTTTAGTTAAAGATAAATCGATTTTAAAATTTTAATTCATATTGAAAGGTAAAATTGTTTAAAAAGTTGTCACATAACATTGCCATGACACTTTTTTCCATGGACCGATCGAAGATATCAAATTTGTGACGTTCAGGAACCGTCACGTGACTGTCACAAAATTTCCGTAAAAACGGCATAGAACTCCTTAGAACTCTTCTGAACTCTTTGGAGCTCTTTGGATCTTCTCGGAACTCTAAGAAACGTCAGGGTTTCCAACCCCTCGTATGGCATATTATTGGCGATTCACGCTAAAAAATTGCATTTTGATGATATTTATGTGACATATATGGGTCCATATATGAATATGACACATAAATTAATTTCAATTTTTGTTGTATATTTTTTATTTATTTTGATGACATTGCATTTCACTGAAAGTGTATACAGATCGTCAGTTTTCAATATTTTACCTCTAGAATTTGTATACTTATGTAATTTTTTTTTTTTTTAATTATGAAGAATTGTATAATTATGTAATAATACATTTGTTGAACGATAGCAAGAGCGTTATTTAATTTTTTTTTCTGAAATATGGTCCTTTTTGTAAATTCTGAATTTTGGTTTTAAGATTGTATGGACTTTAAAAGACTTGAAATTATGGAACAAAGTCTCTATTTTTTGTGTTGCAAAATTTTTTTTGCATTTAATTTGTTAGGACTTTTAGTCAGTTCTGTAATAGGGTCAAAAATTCATTTTAGTCCATCATATTAATACTGCTGGTGTCTGCCTTAAGTTAGCTTCTGTACCTCTTTCAACTTGCTCCCATTAGTTGATCGAAATTTGAGTATTTTCGAAATTTCGAAAATTTTCAAAAAAGTTGAAATTAAAGTTTGTTTTCATATAATTGTTTATAATAAATTTACATATGGATATCCAGTTTTTATAAATATATACATGTGTATATTCATTCAAAAAGTAAATATTCAGATTGAATAATGGGTAAGAATTGATACTTCTGTAAATGCGGTTTTTTGACTTTGAACGAAATATGTTGGTATTTATCTACTTTATTGATTGAAAAAAAAATCATTCAGTCTGTTTTTTCCGTGATAATTATGACAATGCTTGCGGTTATAAAAGTTGTCAACCAAGTTTGCTGATTAATGATAAATAAATATCATTTTGATTATAATTTAATTGAATGTATTTAATTAATTAATTAATTAAATTTAAGTCAATATTAATTGACAGACAGGAACAAATGAATCAACAACTGTCATTATCAAACTGTTTTTAACAACAACAAAAATCTATATATGATTGCTGTTTGGAATTTAATGTTAAATATTTTACATACTCTTCTAC
>JABFPM010004308.1:0-12856 GCA_022817325.1 Idris sp. 1 HC-2018 | reverse complement strand
TAATATTGAGTTATCTGCATTTCATTATTTGACAGTTAAAATGAAGGTTATGTTTTGACTTCCTACAAGATCGTAACATGTGTAAAATTACACTTTTCATGTAAAAATACATTATACATCTGTACACATTTATGTAAAAGTACATTTCACTCTGTGAAATTACGTGAAAAAGTTATGGCAACTGAATTACATGAAATTTCATGTAATTTTACTGAACTGGATTTACAGCGTATACACAGTATGAATATAATATGGCAAACAAACAATTTGGATAGTTTTGTATAGCCAGACTTGATCCATACTTAATCGATATCCTCGAAATAGTCTGAATTAATTTTCAAAGATCCACGCGTATTGCTTTGAAAATATAAAAAAAATTGAAAATTTTGCAAAAAAGTGTATACAAAAGTAAACGTATATTACTATATGAATACAATAATATACACTTTTATGAGGGGTATCATCTAAACGTCAAGATGAATCTCTAAGCAAATAATTCTTCAAAGTCAAATTAGCTCAATTTTTAAGGGCATCGTCTTAATAACATACGTGTAGGCGAGTTATCTATTGCAAAACCACATTCATAAGAGCCTTGTAAAAACTTATTCAACAACAAGCAATCTCTTATGAATAGTTAAATCCAGTCTATTTTACACAACAGTTCTCACAACAATAATTTAAAATTGTTATAAACGATCTGCTCTAATCATTCAAAATGTATTCAAAAAAGATTACGGTAGTATAGTAAAATTTTATATTTAAATTATTCGATGTTCGAATTGTACAATATGCTTTTAAACCTTTGTACGTTTCTGATCCTTCTGCATGTTTGCAGAAACTTGTTACGTCTTTAAATTTAAAACTTTCTCTGTACTATAAGTTTGAACCAAACTTATTTTAATTATTATTAATGCCCAGACTCAATCCAGAACTACTCATATTACAGCAAATCTAATTGTATTTTTGGTTGAAATAATATAGCCAATACTTTGAAACAATTAAATTGTTCTTAATTATTGTTGCATAACAACTTACACTTTTCTGGGCTACACAGTATGAGCCCGTGGACATGCTTGGACATAATCCCTATATGTATATCGGCAGAACTGCCTTTCGACTTTAGAACATAAAGCACTTATCATACCAGTGCAATACAATTAAACGATACGACTTAAATCGAATTTCTTTTAAGTTATAGTTTAAAAATTAATTGTAATCTACAAATTAAAAATATGGTTAAAATATTATATCGTTTTATTTTTCTGGCAATTTTTTTATTTGAAAGGCAGTTCTGCCGATGTACAGAATGTCCCAGCATGTCCACGGGCTCATACTGAATGGCTTAAAATAGTGGAAGTTCTTACACAACGATAATTAACTTTTAATTAACGAACTATCAAAACTTATAACTAAAATGTTTGTTGACATTCTTTTTTCAGAATATAAAAACGACTAATCAGAGGTCATTTTACAATCTAACAATACAATGCCAATTCAGTTGAAAACCGATTTTAACTAGAAGGATGGAATAAGAATGGGAATGGGAAAAATGATTTAGAAGTGTTTTTTCATTGGTGTAAAATAATATTATAACTTCATTACAACTTTTTAGCAAACAACTTATATTTTAATTTATTATATTAACCCGTTTGTAATTTACACTCAAGATTATTGGTATAGAAATTGCGATTTAAGCTATCTTCTGGCATTAATCTGGCTATCTCGTCTGAGACTCTCATTATCAGCGCACAACATTGCTACACGCGAGAGTGCCACGTTTATCGTCTCATTTGCACAGGCCAGGCGCGAACAATTTTTCGAACAAGCGTGTTTCACTGTGTCGATATATTATGTCATTCCTCCTTTTTTTCTATTTTTAATTCGGTCTTTTTCTTTCAACTCCGTCTTCTCTTTCGGGTCGTAAATTGTTGCGCATGTGTTTACACGTGTGTACGCACCTTCGTATAAACATATCAGCAGGAAATACTTTGGATGCTCGCTAGAAGTCGATACGAGAAAAAAGAACGCATCCCGGTAGCAGACGAAGATATCAAACAAATCCATTTTTTATTCCGTGACCAGTTTTCCTGTTTTTTTTTTATTTTCTTTTTCCTCGCTAATCAATGGTTGAACTGGGCATTTATATTGCAATCCGATTTGATATCAGAGATGAAACTTCCTGGAGATGTACGATAATTTTTTTTCAAAGAAACTTTTTCAGTAAATAAAAATTGTTGATTATTTCTACCTGTAATTTTATTAATGAAATTCATATTTTAAGAAATTGGAATTCAGATATACTTTTTATAACACGCATTGGTTGAATTGAAAAATATTTGTAATAAAAAATGTTAAATGTTAATTATCACACAGAAAAACTCTATTTGTACAGTTTGATTATAAGAAAAACAAACTTCATTATTGACTGTTCGAAACAAACAAAAAACTGAATTCATATTGGCTGAATAAGTTTATGAATATAAATTTGTGAAAATTGCCGAACAGCCTATTTCATAAATATTAAAATTGTATGTTAAACATATTAAGAATTTGGTCTCTTAGTGTCTTCAAACATTGAAAAACAGCATCTTTTTTTTTAAATATCAGGATATACAAGCAAAAAAATGTCTTTAATTTCATAATATATTTATTAATAAACAACAAAAAAACATAATTCAAACTTATATTTATATCAAAATACAATTTTCTTCAAGTTTTCTTCTCATTTAACAAGACTGTACATTATGATGTTATATTAAGTAATAAATTGAATACATTAAATTTGTTTTTTGAAACTGAGTGTTATCTTATATCGGCCTCAAGGCTACTCTAGACATCATTTATCCTGCGTACAATACCAACCTCACAGCATGGATTAAATTTATAAAATACACCCAACGATTTATATTATCCAAAGGTTCGTGTGAAAAAGTGAATATCGATCCAAGCGAAAAGTGCAATATGCAAAATTATTTCTCGACGATTTTCAAATGCAACTTTAAATGTGAGTTCTTGAAATTATTTTTTCTCTCTTTAAAACGATTTTTTCACAATTTGATCAATCGATTTCAAAAATAAATGGACAAAATAGATATTTTAAATTGAATTTATGTATATTTACAACGTGTATTGATACTCTCTTATTCAAGATGCGGCACAAAAATTACAGTGTAACGGTAAAAGCTGAATGGAGAAAAGAGTCCTCATGTGTCTGTAACGTTTCAAGTACTCAGAGACAAGGGTGCTCTTGAAAATTCGCGCATTACATATCACTGACTCTATTCATACACACACTCTGACAATTAATTCATCTTGTTTATTCACTAAATAAAAGTGTGTATGTATATATAAAATGCATATATATACTTAATTTAATAAATAAACGTGACTCCAGCATTTTAAATTGTGTCGTAAATTTTATCCCGTTAAATAAAAAACGCAACCTTCTACTATTTTATTATTATCAAATCATTTTTATTTTTAATTTTTTTATGGCTCGAATAGTTAATAATTTTTAAAATCCGACTAGAGCGGCAATCTACTCTCATTTTGTAAAATAATTTTGCGTTAATTATAATAACAAGAATGTTTTACCCCTTATTAAAAGAAAGTAGAATAATTAAAATATGCAAAAGTCAGGGAGATTTTTTAAATTTTACATTTTAAGATCGGAATACGAGGCTTTGTATTATTATTGTACTGCTGACTTTAATGGAGTACATTAGTTTAATGAAATGGAAGAAAATTACAATTACACTTCATGATGTATGAACGTTACGAGTGGAAATTTTTCGTTGCTAGATAAAAAATGCCTCTCTCTGGTTCATAAGCAATGAGAAATTGTGCATTTTTGCTATTGTTTTTCAACACAATTGACTTGATCTCATATATCTCAGGACATCGTTACAGAAAAAAGTTAATTAACAAGTAGGATGAGAATAGACGTTAAGTTTTTATATCAAGATTTACTAAATAATCATTAAATTGTATTTGTAACCAGATTATATTTATTTATGTATTTATTTTGTATAAAATAATAATTCGTACTGATAACTTGTAAAATAAATAATCATTTAATGGAACATAATTAAGAAAATTAAATAATTTTGTAATTAAATAACATCTCTTTGTAATTAAATAAAATTTGTGTAAAAATAGTGCAACAAAATAATTATAATATTAATTTAACCTTCAAAAACAATTACAATAATTATACAGCTATAATTTAATGTAATTGGTTGATTCATTTTTATGATTACCAATTTTCATAATGCAGTTGAACGTTATTATTACATTATCGAATATTCTTTTGCATTTGATCATTTTAATTAAAAATGCTTTTATGGTTATTATAAATTAATTGTCTCATTCGGTTTCATTAATAATTATCCATAACATCGCAAATAATTTTCTGCTCAGTGTATTAAATATTTAATCATGTGAGAATACTGACATTGTTCGAATTGCTTTTCACATAATTTGTAAACAATAATTTATCAAAGTACAAAAATAACAGTTTATTTGTTATATTACTGTAATTAACATTTTGAAATAAAGTAATGCTTAACAAAAAGAAGTGATTAAACTAAAAATCTAGCACAATTTACAATTTAAATTTAAAAGGTACTTGTGTGTTTTCCGTTATAATTTTTGATGGAGAAAGACAAAAAAACTCGTATAAATTATGCATAATTTAGGCATATTGACTGCTTCAAAAAATAATATATTACTCAACTAGCGGGAGAAGTTGGATTTTCCGCGAGTGTGAAATGAACCAACGAGTAAAGCTAGTTTTTCACAACATCAGTGAAAAAATATACGCTTACATAATAATTAAATCATTGCCATATCAATATATATATATATGAATAATTCGACAGATAATTTTCATTTAGTCGTAAAAAAATCGAAAAATTTCTAGTTTAGGGGACATCTTTGGGGTAATTTTTTTTCTTGTTTGTTACGCTCCAAAATAGACAACAAAAAGTGGTGCCCTCCGAAACTTTAAGGGTGACACACTTAAATATGCTATCAAAAGCAATTTTATATACAATTTCATTACAGCAATAAAAAATCGAAATTTTAGAACTCAGGGCACACTTTCAAAACTATTTTTTCTTGTTCCTTGGCCTATCAAACGTAAAAAAAAATTATTATTAGCCCAATGAAAATTTAAAAGGAAGATATCTGTATAATGGCTCATAAAAATAGTGACCCTTTAAATTTTCATTGAGCTCAAATTTTTTTGTACGTTTGATAGACCAAGGAACAAGGAACAAATAGTTTTGAAGGTGTGCCCTGAGTTCCAAAATTTCAATTTTTTATTGCTGTAATGAAATTGTATATAAAATTGCTTCTGATAGCATATTTAAGGGTGTCACCCTTAAAGTTTCAGAGGGCACCACTTTTTTTTTCTATTTTGGAGCGTAACAAACAATAAAAAATGACCCCAAAGGTGTCCCCTAAACCAGAAATTGTTCGATTTTTTTTACGACTAAATGAAAATTATCTGTAGAATTACTCATATATACATATTAAGTCCTTAAAAATAATAATTTTTTTTTTAAATGTTTGCCATAAAATTGACATTCTGTTGTTCTGTACAACTGTTCTCAATATAATTACTCAAGATCTTCTGATGAGGATGTTTTATTCATCTCTAAAATTTCTTTTCCATGCCTTCGTGGAGTCAGATATCTTCGTGATCAAATCAATCTTTTGTGCTGCACAAGAAATTGTTTGTTCTGATAATAGATTTTTTCTCTAATTTAAGCTAAAAGAAATTAAAACTAATACTAATTTACAATCAAAATCTACACTCTTAAAACTATTAAACTAAACACGTTGGAGCTAAGATTTATTAAAAATATTTTACGTAATACTTTTGTAATGAAATGAACTCTTCCAAGACAATGGACAGACCAGTCTTTGTCCACCGGTCAAACGCATGTGTGTGGAATCAGATTGTAACCCAATATGTATACTTAATATGATTAATGTATCCACAGTTCTGAATCGCCATGGAAAAGTTCTTATTTTAATAATAAAACAAAAAGTATCATAATTTTTTTTAAATAAAATTAATTAATTCTTTTAAAATAATGTGGTATTTTAAATTAATTTCAGAATGAATTTAGAAGATTGATTAAAAAAGTCAGCTTGGAAAATTCGAAATGGTTGTCGAATGGCTTTGTCCCGGTTTAAGGCCCACCGGAAATCGGAGGCCCCGACTACTTCACTGCAAAGTAATCCTCCTCGACGAACATGAACTTCTGCAGGATGTGCTGGTGAGTGAGTTTAAACACTTCAGGGGGTCATATTCAAATTTCGTAGACGCTTGAATGTTACGTGAGATTTAATGACGTGGTGTAATTTCACCGTACAATCTCACTCACTCATTACCATTTGACATAATGATGTACTGATCTTTTTGGAAACTGTTAAGTAAAAATTGTTTGTCTGATGTAACTCGTGATTCATGAAGCAATATTTTTTGATTGCATATACAAAATTGACCTGACTCATCTCTATTAATAAATAAAATTTGACCTTTTGAAAATGAATATTTTTTTATTACATTTTAAAATGAATTTTAATTTATAATTTTGTTTAATTGTCTGTTGTAAAGAAGAATAATATAAAATTGTGATTGGTATAGAAAGTAATCCAGTTCATTATTCAAGTTGAAATTCGATTAGCTGTCATCTGAACATCTTTTTGATCCAACTAAAAGGAAGTGATTGTCGTTGACATAATAAATTTAATTCATAACGTAATTCATCAGTTAGTTATACATTCTATAAGAGGAAGTAGTACGCATCATTAAATGTGCAAACTAGCTTCTAACGCTATTGTACTGTCTCTGTGACGTAATAAATCGGCAGCAAATGTTTCCTGCACATTGTATATGACTTATCTCTGTAGCATAGACAGAAAATAGGAACGAGTGACAAAATACACGACCCACGTGCTATTGTAACCTTTTTTCACCTTAAAACCGGTTTTTCTTAAAAAAAAAAAAAAAGTTTTTCTTATTTTATATAAGAAAGTAAACAGTCGGTCAATAACCTCATAAATTTAATGTTTTATTGGCGCTTAAAGATGCTTGAGAGACTTGAAGTTAATTGACTGTTTAAAATTCAATTAAATTTGGGCTATTGGATCGATATCGAGGAGGCTAAATTAAGATATGACTTGTATCCAGGTCCTATATCGGGTGTAAATGTTTTATACGAATAAATAATCAATTCAACTTAGTTTTCTACTTCTATACAAATTAGAGCAGGACATTTTCGTATAAAATTCGGAGATGAAGTAGTGAGTATTGACATGAATACATTAAACAATTATTACATTTATTATAAAAACAAGAGTTAGTTTAAAAAGGATTGATTAAAGTGACATCGTAAGAACTAAAACTTTTGTTCCCAACTTTCGATTTGATATTGTTCGCCCAAGCAAAGGGACATAAGATCTAACTATTCCTACGGCTTAAAGACTGAAGACGTAATCCTGTAATGTTTGACGCGTTTTATAAAGTTTTAATGGAATTCCAGTTTGCGCATGTGAATAAGCTCTGAGTTTAAAATATATATTCGCAGGTATAACCGTATCAGTAACTTTTTGTTCGTACATTATGTATAAAACTGGTGCATGTAAAAGCGTTGTCAACATTCATTTACACACACAAAAATTATTTACCGTAAATTTCGATTTCCAGGAGAAGCGTTATAAAATATCGTTATTTGTCTGAGCTTTTTTCATGAACTTGAATTATAAAAGTGTATTGAAAGTATTTTTACATTGGTAAAAACATTTTAAAACTAACTTAAATATATTATGATACTCTGTAAAATATTTTACATTCTTTTACAAATATATTGAAAAATTATGCTAAAAAAACTTATACTATTTCATATATTATTATAATTATTTAATATTTTGATAAAGTGTTTTTGTTTACAAAAAAAAGATATTGTTTACACTGACTTGCGGGATTCATCTGCAAAAGTGTGTATGAATAAGCGTGGTATGTAGACATAATCTCACGTGGATGTGTCGTATAATGAGTACCCCTTTAATTGCGATCGCCCGAAGAACATAATGCCGGTACATCAAGTTGCTCACCAAAGGGTTGGTTCCGCTTGGCGTAGCGCTGTTCGCATTCATCATGCGCGCGGCCCGCGCTGCTTATGCCATCGAACGTGAAAGTCGCCGATTGTTGACGGAATATGCAGCACCTCTTTTCCAAAGCTGTGCGCATCTTATAGTTGTTCGATCCTTTCATTATTTTGGTCTCTCTCGCTCTCTTTCTCTCTCATTTTATTGTCCCCTTTTTTTCTCTTTTCCTTTCCTCTATCTAGTTTTTTGTTCGTTCAGATTGCTTCAAACGCATTTAAATGTGCATTACAGCGGAGAGTGTCGCCTCGCATTCATTGTTTCGCTTTTCGTTCTTTTCAAAATGACTTGGCGCTAAGTTTCCTTTCTCTGAGAAAATCAACGTGTCAACTTTTTTTACCTTCGCTCAAGTATCGGTGATCTTTTCAATAGTTTTTTCCATTTTCTTTTTTGGTCTTTGCTTTGAAGTTGTGTTGCGTTGTAACCAAAATTGTTTTTTAAAAAAGCGACAAAAGTGAACAAATAACTCTGGTATTTTTAACCAAGAATAATAACTGGGGTTTAAAATTAACAATTTCTGTAACTACACTGAAAATCTATTCAGGTAAATACTATAACCTGAATACAGTTTGTGCCAATTTTTAACTGATTTCAGATTAATTTAACCAGAAATTTCTTGGTTAGAAATTAGCACAACCTGAATGGGTTTTCTGTGTAATAGCACAAAATTAAAAATATTATAAAATAAATTCAATAAATCTTTAATGTCACTCTAGTGGAAATCAAGCCGTTTTACTCCCTCGTTTGAGGCTGACATTGTTAAACTCCCGCAAACGAGTATATAAAACAGCTCGATTTCTGCTCTCGTGACATAAAATATCGTATGCTCCTTGGAAATAAAAGATTGTTTCAACCTCGCGAGAAAAACAATTTCAACTCGTCCCGAACAAAAAAATGTAATAGTAATTTGATTCAATTCCGATATTAGACAGAATTTCATGGACTTTTCATAGAATGGGTGACATTTTCAAATTAATGGCAAATTCATGTAAAATTCATTGCACATACCCGAATTTCATATAAAGCTAAAAAAAATAGTTTTTGTTGATGTTTTCAGGAAATTTACATTTTTCTCGGTCAAAACTTTCATATGTCACAAAAACAAAAAAGTGGTTTTTAATGAAAATATTAAAGAATTTTCTACTTATAAATCAATTTTTGAATTTTGATGATTTAAAATTTCATCAAAACACGTCTGTTTTCGCAAGTAGCAGATACGTATTTTTTCATGAACTTTTTTTGGTCAAAGTTTTGATAATTTATAAAAAAAAAAGTATTCAAACATTATGCAAACTTTATGCAAACTTAGTGCAAACTGTTTGCATAAATTTTGCATAACGGCCGGTTATTGGGGTATCTGTGAAAACAGACATGTTTTGATGAAATTTTAAATCTTCAAAATTGCAATGAATTTTCCATGAATTTGTCATCAATTTGAAAATTTCACCCATTCTATGAAAAGTCCATGAAATTCTGTCTAATATCGGAATTCCATCAAATTATCATTACATTTTTTTCGTTCGAGCTATAATGCATAATATTCTATTTTGTCATTCTTTGATTATTCATAAATAAGAAATTAAATAAAATGTCCACCTATTGCAAATGGAATTCTCTAGAATCAATCCAATCGTTTGAGAGTTGACGAGTTTAGTTAAGTGACTTATGAAGTCTGAGTTTTTTACATTATTTGCGCCGATCTTGTTTTATTTTTGAAAATCATAATAAAATATATATTTATAATTTTAATTGAACATAAATATAAATTTCTTGTTATTGAGATACTCTATCAAAAAATCGCTTCAATCGCAACTGGAAATCGATATGGTAAATAAATGTCTAAATGATTTAATTGCAATGAGCACTCAACGTGTTTTCGAGTGGAAATTACATCAGGTTTTGGTATCAAAGTGGTTGTTTTTTTACAAGTCGTTTTTACTTGTTGTTAATAATTCTAAATTATTTCAAAACCTAGTCAAGTAGGAAACGAATCATTTTTTATTTTAAAAATTGTTGAAAAACATTTTATTTTTAAATCTTTTCATTTTTACTTACCTAGATCAAAATTATGGTAACTTTTCCGTAAAAAGCAACGATTAGTTCAAAACCAAAAATTTACGTGTAGCATCGTTAAAATTACCAAGAAAATTACCTAATATGCCTGAAAATCACGTAATTTATACAGTGCTGCACGTAAATTTTCCGTTTTGGACGTAAAGAACGATTCCCAGTGCGAGAGTTTTAAATTCATGGAACGTTGTACGTGACGATTCAAGCGTCCGTAAAATGTTGACATATCATTCATTTTCACTGTGAAACAATAGATTTTCATTGTTCATCAACTTGCGTTAATGCTTTACGTATACGTGATATGAACATTAGAGATTTGTATATTTACCAATCGATCGTTCCCATCCAAAACGCCCTAATCAAGATTTTTAGTTTCAAAACGCCCCAACTTAAAATCACGATAAAATTTCTCCAACATAAAAGGTTTTTCTGAATTTAAAATATTAAGTAATAATTTTTTTTTATTGTTAATTCTTTGAAATATAAAAAATTCAAATATCCACAAAAATACATTCTACGGTGAGTAAATACTTTTTTGTTGGGGCAATTTCATCGTTATTTTGAGTTGGAGCGTTTTGAAATTACATTTTATGTTAGGGTGTATTGGAAGAAAACGATTGGCATATACATGTGTATGAAAATTTTAAAAATGAAATATATTTATAAGCAAGTGTACATATGTTTATAATATCCATTCATTTTTGTTAACTGTTGGTAGATCTATTTACTTTAATATTAGATATGTAAAAGTCAAAACTTTGTCTTTCATATTTATTATTAAGATAAATCTACCATTGTCATTCATAGGAATCTGCATATCATTGTTCAATCGATCAGGAAACTAAATAATAAAATGTGATTATCTCATATTAATCTTGGTTTCGACTTCTATTTCTAAACAAACAAAAAAACCTTTTTGATATACAAAATGTGCATTAATAATATTTGCACGTTCAATTAGCTAAACTTTTTGAAATTAAAAATCGAATTTGCTGTAACTCATTTCATATATATCATGTAATTGAATCCGCATTGTAATTTGCATCACAAAGAACTGAACAGAGCCGGCCAATTGTGCATTACTACCGTAACTTCAAACCCATTCATCAAACAAAATCGAACTACCAACCTCATTTCGTCGAACAGATCGGCAACAAACGGCGAAATGTTTTGTTTGAAACATAATCGCCCTGGCATTAGTTTTAATAAAATGATAATCTCGCGCGCGGCCGTATATATGTACATACATACATATAAATATATAAATATCCATTTTCGCAACAGCGCCGCGGGCGAAAGATACACGGGAGAAGTGTGGAGCTACCGTTCGATTTAATTAAATTTAGTTATTGCACCAACATTTGATATCAATTGACGTTCATAAAATAATTATCATACCTTGAATAAACGTTTCAATAATAATAATAATAATAATAATAATAATAAATTATTATTATTATTATTATTATTATTTGCAATTGCGTAACCAGTTGTAAATTGTAAATAAATGAACGCTGAGAATATTCGATAAATATTCAAGTTTAATTTATGATAAATCATTGTCATATTAACGTTTAACATATTCATGTCGAATATGCCTATACATTAAAATTGTAAAGTGAATTCAAGGAAGTGGCACTTAAATTGAGTCATTGCAAATTGTTAATTGGCCACTTCAGATTTGATTAAACTCAAATTGAAGAGTTAATCCTGGTAACTTTGACATATTACAAACAAACTTGACATTATTGTTATAACTAAAATTTGTCATCAAACTTTGATATCAATTTTTTTTGATTTTATTTAGCTAAAGTTAACAGAAGTTTAAACTGTCACTGTGATTTTCAGGTTATTTTCTTAAGTTAGGACTATCATGAAGTGTAATCCATAAGAAATAAATGACATTTTGCAGACAAGTCACCAAAAATATCCGTATTCAATGTTGTGTAGAACCTAAAAGTGGTCAAACAGGGTTATTTTCATTATTTCATTCATATTAAATATTTTATTCTGTCAATAAGAGTGTTATTCATCTTTTACAAACAAATTTATGAATAAAAACTGACGTATTAAATAATTTTTAGTATTTATTTAAAACAAAAATTTAAAATAATCATGTTTAATACACTGCAAAAATAAGTGTTTAATTTAACACATTTTTGTAGTCACTTTTGAAACATTTTCAAGTGTTTACATTTTAACCTATCTTTTTAATATAGGAAACACTTAAAGTGTTTTACAAAAGTGTTTAAAATAAAACACTTGTTTTTGCAGTGTACTAACAAGCTTTGAAAATATGTTTAGTTTTTGAAAAAGAAATATCATGAACATTTCTGACATCAAAGTCTTCTTTTTAAGGGTCTATAGAAAGGCGTACATTTATTTAAAATAATTTATTTGGCCGCTTTTTATTATTTGGAATAACTAACATTTGTGTATCCGACAAGACCTAGTGGAGCTTAAAGGAATAATCATATCCAGAGCGTCTACTTCATACATTGTGAAGTTGGTTATATGTTTAACTGTAAGTTGAGCACAAAATGTTGACAGGTTTGATATCGAATATTTTTAAAAAGTGATAAAAGGCAAATTATTAACTGATTGAATA